>KK113854.1:577304-627828 GCA_000611955.2 Stegodyphus mimosarum
AGCAACTGGGTGATTGTTTGCAACAGGAATAGTACTTACATGATTAATGTTAAACATTGTGGTTTTTATGGTTTGTGTGTGTTTTGATGCGTAATTGTGGTTCTTGAAACGTAAGTTAAAGTGATGCTATCGATTTTTCTCATGCAAATAGGCCTTTAGGTAAATTAGATTTTAAAGATCAGAGATAGATATTATTCTACGTTATCAAATGGAACTACAGAGGACGTGTAGCACTCTAAATATTTCCGTACTGAAAAAGGTTTGGAATAAAGACACTACTGAAAAGTTTTGGACGTGAAAGTAATTTTACCGTGCCACTGAGAACTGCATCAAACTGGAGCAATTAAGATACTCCGAAAAAGTAAGTTTTAATAAGAACATTTAATTGAAAATCTGAATTAATGTACACTCATGGACAAAAAAATTAGCGCACCAAGAAATAATTTCGGGATCGTAGCGAAACTTGCAATGAAGGTACATGTCGGGAAGATACGCAAATGATTAGAAATGCAGCCTGATTGCGCATTACGTATAGTCGGTAGAGGGCGTTGAAAGTCGTACTCTGTGGAGTATAAAACAGGTAATCAAAGCTTTGTTTGAGTGTGCTAAATCATTTACAAAGGAAGAGCTGAGGTAGACATGCCATTACCCCGTGTTTGAAGACAATATGAGCAGTTGTCGCAGTTTGAGAGGGGGAGAATCGTCGGGATGATGGAAGCTGGGTGGTCAGCTAGGCGAGTAGCTCGTCAATTAGGCCGCTATGATTGTGTTGTGAGGAGGTGTTGGGACCAGTGGACCCGAGAGATGTCATGTACACGAAAACCAGGCTCAGGACGCCCTCGACAGACTAGTCGTCGAGAAGACCGCCACATCGTAAGAAATGCACGCGTACAGCCAACTGCTTCATCGGCCGCCATCCATGCACAGATAGTACCTTCACTAGGGGCCCCTGTGCCTTTTCGAACCGTACGAAGGCGCCTGGCGGAAGGACAATTGGTATCGCGGCACCCATTACGTGTGCTGTCCTTGATGCCTACCCATCGGCGCCTTCGTTTGGAGTGGTGTCGAGCACGAGGAAACTGAACTGCAGCGGAATGGAACCAGGTCGTCTTTAGCGACGAATCCAGATTCAATCTCGGCAGTGATGACAATCGTGTTCGTGTGTAGAGAGCCCGTGGTGAACATCTCAATCCTGCCTTTGCTGTACAACGACACATCGCTCCCACAGCTGGTGTGATGGTATGGGGTGCCATTGCTTACAATACACGGTCACCCCTAGTATTGTTCCGTGGCACCATGACAGCCCAGCGATATGTTCATGAAATCCTACAGCCACATGTGTTGCCACTCATGCAACGGCTCCCAGGAGCCATTTTTCAACAAGACAATGCTCGGCCTCATACGGCAAGGGTGTCACAAGATTGTCTCTGCACTGTTACTACCCTTCCTTGGCCTGCCCGATCCCCAAATTTGTCTCAAATGAAGCATATCTGGGATCATTTGGGACGACGAGTTGGGCATCCCACGAGTTTGAAGGAACTAGAGGCAAGGTTACAGCTAATATGGAACGAAATGTCTCAAGACATCATACAGAACTTGTATGAGTCAATGTCCAATCGTATCGCATCGTGCATTCGCGCTAGAGGGGGTCCAACGGAGTATTAACTCCTCCGTTCTTTTGCCTTTTACTCTGAAATAGATTATCCTTTTTCTTTGATTTCCTTATCATTTACTTATATCAAAGCAGTCATTACGTATGTAAAATTTCGTTTCATTTTGACGACTCCTTCTTGGTGCGCTAATTTTTTTGTCCATGAGTGTAGTTGGCCATGAGAAACATGGAACTTTATAGAAATCCCAGTAGATGAAGAGGGCTAGAGATTGGTGATAATATGGAAAGTAAATCGTGAAGCAGCTTTTACTAGATCTTTAGAAAATATATCCAGATATTATCTTCTGCAGGTATTTTGAAGAACAACGAAGTCTGTAAGCTTCGTAACTCGAATTTATTCTGCGTTAGCTTTGATTCATCTCTTCAGTCGATCTGTTTATTCATAAAATAAACATAAAAAAGTAACCACTCTATTACAATTATGACAGTTCATCCGTACGCTTGCGTAGGTTTGCTGTTTAATTAGTTACTTTTAGAATTTCGGGAGACTCGGTACTTTCATAAATGATACTAAGCAAGTACGAGCTGAAATCGAAAATACAGAATCAAAGTCTAGTTCTAATCCGCATTCACAAGTTTAAGATATTTTGCCCCAGTGAATCAAATGAGAGTCTCATTCTCTGATTTAACAGGCGATGTTATGCTATCCGAATAATTACGTTTATGCAAAGAGGTTTTCATACTGTCAAATATATCATTATGTTATCAGGCATCATTATTTTTCATGTAGATTTGTGTTTTAATACATTAGCATAAAAATTAAACTGTAATTTTTAATCAATGGTTAATGATAAATCTCGCCTTCCATTTCCAAGAGGTTTACACTGATCCGTACAATAAGCAGAGTACATTTAATTTTCATATCATTCAGAAATTGCAATAATTTATGAAAGAATTGTATTAATGATTATTGATATTATATCACTAATGATATGTCATTAATTCATAACGTACTTTAGTACAAAAGTTTGAAGTGAAGAAGTAAGCTCTTTCCGCAGTTTTGAATGTTTTCACAAAACATTTTATAACTTGTCCAGATTTTGAATTCGTTTAAGTGCTTAGAAAATGGCACAAATTCATGTTTCAATTTACTAAAAAATTGTGTCTGGAGGGAGAGCATGAAAATTATTTACACTTCCTGTAACTATATACTAATTATTCGTTGTCAAGTAATGTCCATTTTTATCAGATTTCATATTATTCTCATTAAATTGAACTTCTTTCTATATGGAATTTGAACGAAAGTAAGATGCTGCGAAATTATCGAATTAATTAAAAAAAAACCAGTTTATTAAGTTAAAAAAAATCTGATGTGTACGCAACATGACTTCCTTGTGCGCAATATCAAATTATACGCATTTTTTCTTGCATTTCATTAAACTTATTTCCTCGAATTTCATTACAGATATATTTCTCATTCAATTAATTCAATTCTCAGTTCGCGACAAGGCAAAAATATATAAAAACTCAAAATATTTTTATTAAAAACTGAAAACTACAAAACATAAATACAGTTAAAACAATTTAAAGAAAAATTTTTGAATTAAAATTAGAGTTTCTAAGCAAAAACAAGTAGTTCGGCCAGCTTGCCAGAAGGCAGATTTTTCGGTGCACAAAAACTGAAAGTTTACTTTTGGTATCACTCGGCAAAAAGACACTGAAGGCGTAGAAGCTGACTTAATTTCTTGTGGACCCTATGCTGAGCCAATATATGGGATAATTTAATAAATTAACCTCCTGAGACCCAGCGTCCATTGTAATGGACATTTGTATTTCACATGTCATAAAAATAATTACAGTTTGAAGTCCTAAAGTCCCAACGTCCATGATATTGGACTGTCTGGTGCTGCCATCTATACAGCCAAACATCTATAAAGAAGTGGAATATTTCTTAAATTAGCGTTCGAAAATGGCTGCCAATAGAAGTAGGACAGTTGAAGGTAAGTGCGCTGTTTTAGATCATTTTTCTCATATTTTACTAAAGTAGTTTGATACTAAAATAACTGATATTTGATATTAAATGTTAAAATGATAAATTTATGTTGTTTTTTCAGTACTTGCATGAATAATATTTAGACAATAGCTATGTTTCCATCCATGTCCATTCTATTGGACAGTGGGTCTTAGTCAGTTGATTACATTGTACTCACTAATTTTTGGTATACGGAAGTACAATATTTTTAATTTTGAACTAACGTCATAATATGCAAAAAAAATAAAAGTTGATTGTTAATTCAGTTAGTAGGCTTTCCTGTGCTAATTAAGCATTTATAAAAATGTTTTAAAAAGGGTATGTTTTTATAAAATTTATTCATAATGGGCCTAAATTTTACAAATTAAATGCAAACATATAGTTATGATTTCAGTAATTCAGGTACATTCTATAATAACTTAGCTTACATATTATATTCTTTTGTTACAGTAAACTCTAAATTAATTAGTTTTACGTTTTTAATAATAATCGTTAACTAGTTAGTTGTATGAATTTCTAAATGTGTATGGAAATAAAACTTAATATTTTACTGTTTTAATTTTTATTCAATAGATAAAAACTTAAATTTTAAATACAAATTCTACATTTAATAATTTAAAAATATTTTGTGGTTTTTAATATAGTTGTACACTTTTGTTTTTGTTTTATTTGTATTAATCTATAATAAGTTAGCTTACATATTATATTCTTTTGTTACAGTAAACTTCTAAATTAATTAGTTTTGCGTTTTTAATAATAATCTTTAATTAGTTAGTTGTATGAATTTCTAAGTGTGTATGGAAATAAAACTTAATATTTTACTGTTTTAATTTGTATTTAATAGATAAAAACTTAAATTTTAAATACAAATTCTTCATTTAATAATTTAAAAATAATTTGTGGTTTTTAATATAGTTAGTTGTACACTTTTGTTTTTGTTTTATTTGTATTAGAGATTTTTGGAAATCGACGGTATTTAGATGCTGAAAAAGATGCAGAAAAAATTTTGGAAGCCATAATGAATGGTGATGTGTCGGACATCGAAATTAGTGATGAAGATGATGGAAAAAAAAACCTCCAAGAGCATAATATTTTAATATCTAATGAAATATTAGATGAGAGCAGTTCAAGTGAGAATGATGAGCCTTCTAATAGTGATGCAAAAGAAACTTCTGAGCAAGAAGCACAGGCAAAAACTGAAACAAATAGGCGCCAATTTTGGAAGAAAATTGAAAAGTAAATGCCGTATTTAAATAGTTATAATTAAACATTTTTGTTGCAGTAAAATATTCTATTACATTATTTATTTTATTTTGCATGTTACAGATTCAATTGCCTAGAAGATGTCAATTGGGAGAGTAATGAATCAGCAGCTGATAGGCAGAACTGGACACCGCAGGAATATATTTCCCTCTTTTGGGATGATAAGTTTTTAATGGAAATGTGCAAATACACGAAGATGAAGTTTCATAAAGAAACAGGTAATGTTTTAAATATTTGTTTAAACGACATGAAAGCATATTTAGGAGCAACCCTGCTGATGTCATGCTTAGGTTATCCAAGAGTTCGAATGTATTGGCAAAAAACTACACGTGTTCCAGCTATTGCTAACGCGATAACTAGAAACAAATATTTTCAAATTAGAAATCATTTGAAAGTACTTGATGATGCTCAAGTTACAGATGAACAAAAACAGAAAGATAAACTCTGGAAAGTAAGACCAATTATGGATCGTATAAGAAAAGGTTGCCTTACACTTCCTCGTAGTAAGAATCTTGCTATAGATGAGCAGATGATACCATTTACAGGTGTTTGTGCTGTAAAACAATATGTACCAGGGAAGCCGAATCCAGAAGGATTAAAGAATTTCGTTTTGGCAGCACCAAGTGGTTTAGTATTAGATTTTGAAGTCTACCAAGGAAAAAATACATTATTTTCATCTGAAAAGGCCAAGAGCTTCGGTGTTGGTGGAGCAGCTGTAATGAGGTTAATAGAGACATTAGCCAGAGGAACACATCTTTTTTTTGACAGATATTTTACTTCTATTCCATTAATAGATGAATTAAGGAAAAGAGAGATTGCATGTACGGGCACTATCATGAAATCAAGAGTCCCAAATGCTGTTCATCTTACAAATGATAAGATAATGTCAAAACTGGAAAGAAGTTCATTTGATATGTCAGTCCGTCAGGATGATGAAATATGTATCGTAAAATGGTATGATAAAAAGGCTGTATTGTTATGCTCATCCAAACTTGGAGTAGAACCACAAGATAATTGTAAACGTTGGTCAAAAAAGGACAGAAAATACATAGAAGTTCCAAGACCAGTAATAATAAAAGAGTATAATGCCAACATGGGTGGAATTGATCTGATTGATAGGATGATTAGCTACTATCGAATTAGGACACGCACAAAGAAATGGACGGTCAAAACAATCCTTCATTTCTTTAATCTCAGTGTTGTCAATGCATGGATTTTGATGAGACAGGATAAAAAAAGCTAATACGGGTGGTAAGTCTATGCAATTTTTAGACTTTAAAACCATAATTTCAGAACAATTGCTGAGGACATCTCAACTGACTGATTCTAGTGATGAAGAAACAGGCACTTGTAAACGCAAAAGACATGACTTGAGCATGGAGTCCACTCCTAATAATAAAAGACAAAAAATCAAACATCTTCCAAGAATGATGGACATTAATAATTCTGTAAGATGCAAGAATAAAGGATGTACAAAAAAAACTAAAGTAATGTGTATAAAATGTAATATGTATTTTTGTCTTACAGTGCAAAATAATTGTTTTGCGAAGTACATACATAGATTTTGTGAATAAATATTTAAATGATTTAAGTTCACTTAAATTTATTACGTGCTTATAATAACATGTCCAAAAATTATAATATTTTTTATAAATTATAAAATAAATTCAATTTTTAACACTTAAATAAAATTACTTTTTGTATTTATGCTAATTAAAATAAGTATTTATGTCTTCTCTTATTCATTTGTAAGAATGCATTTTTGCAAGATAAAGACCCAATGTCCATTATAATGGACATACCAAAATATATATATGTTTTTAATTTTCTTGAAAACTGACTATATGTGGTGTTTTGTAGTTTTGTAGAATAAAAAACTGAGCTCAGCGAGCCGAGTAAAAGCGTGGGTATATATATACTTTTGATGCGACTGATTGCAACCAAAGAGGGAGGTGCACGACTGCAGTGCTATACAAAATTTCAACGTTCTGAGACTACTAGTTTTGAGTTATGCGAGACACACACACACACACGCACACACAAAAAAAGAAATGTTCTGAATCCGTTTTAAATCAATTTCATATTTGGATTGGGGAAAAGAATCTTTTCTGTCCTTACGTACAGATGTCAAGCAAAAAACATCGTTAAAGTGCATTCGATAGCGGTCAAAATGATATTTTTGTTGAAATATTGGCATCCGAAATCTTTCGTGATTACAATATTTCCTTTACTTCGTACAAGGGAATAAAAATATCCTAGTTTTATTTCTCACTAGATCAAAAATACCACATCGTTTTATTTTAAATAAAAACTAAAAGTTATAATATAGAATTAAGTTTTAAGAAAGTAAGTATTATAGTAAAACACTGGAGTGGAAAAAACGTTTTCTCTGAATTGGTTATGAGCCGAAAATTATTTAGAAAATTCTAATTTCAGTTAAACTGGATATTCATACTTAAACAATTTGAAATACAGGACTCGGATTCAGTCAAATTTGTTACATAAACTGAAGCTAAGAAGTAATATAGGATTCGGGCTCTATTTTAATCAGATTTGACGAAAATATTAAAATTAAGAAAAACATTAAGTTCCGGACGTAGTCAAATTTGACAATATTGAAACGATGGAGGAAATATGAATCGGATTTGAAAATCTTACACTGAGTATTATTTCCGAATGTCTTATAAGACTCTTCGATTCAACAGAGCTCATAGGCATTAGTTACTTTAGCGATAGCTTAGTTATCTGTATGTCCAGTACAGAGTGTTGTGTTGATTATTATATTTGTTGTCATAACAACGCATGTGTAAACTGTAAGCTAAAGGGCCTGAAAAATTAATATCAGAAATATCGTTCTTCTTATGTAAATTACTTGGAAGACTGAAGTCTGTGATAATTTGTAGAAAGCATTCCTCTCCTCGTTTGTATCTGACAAACGGAACATGTTATCGTCCATTGGCCTACGATAGATTTCGGATTAAAAGAGATTATTAGGTGTGTCTCGATTATTTTTTATCGTTTATAAGTATTTGCTCAGTACTAAACAGCGCTTCCGCGTGTTTTAAAAAGTTATAAGGTATATCTCCCTCTTTCTTCGCATGCCTTCGTGGTGTAATGGTCAGCACACTGAGCCGGTATTTCAGAGGTCCGTGGTTCGATTCCCGGCGAAGGCCTTGCATATTTTTCATCTCTCTTGTTCCAAAAAAAAAACCTAATGTCTCTACACTGGCGCCCGAACTAAAAGGGTTGTGGATGATGACTTTCCACACCCAGGATTTGGACCCTTTAAAAGGAGGATATAAGGTATATCTCCCTCTTTCTTCGCATGCCTTCGTGGTGTAATGGTCAGCACACTGAGCCGGTATTTCAGAGGTCCGTGGTTCGATTCCCGGCGAAGGCCTTGCATATTTTTCATCTCTCTTGTTCCAAAAAAAAACCTAATGTCTCTACAAAGTAAGGTGGAAAAATTCCCTTTTACGCTAATCCAAAGATGAATCTTATCAAGGTAGAAAATTCTTATCATGTTTTGAAATAATACAGCGCCTGTTTTTGTAAGCAGCTGATCATATAATCAGTTATGTTCCAGATCTTTATTGTATTGGAAGTTCTGCAAAGTAAGATGGGAGCTGTGATAACTACGCCAATAACTATTTTAGTGAGTCTTGTTTCAACAAGACCATCAGGTAAACAGGTCTTGCTGATGTAATATGTTAAATTATCATTTAATTTAATGTTTTCTGAAACTGCATGTTCACTGAAATCAATCGAGTAATCTTGTTTTCGATAATGAGTGCAATTACTGTTTCAATTCTAGTGTATTTTGATATTTCTCTCTCTATAGAGAGAGGGAAGTGGAATAAACCTTATGAAACTAATTTAAAGTTTAAATAGATGATATATATATATATATAGATATATATATATATATAAACTGAATGAAGATGAATATATTCGTATCAGTTATAGTTACTTGTTTTCATCTATATATTTATTTAACATTGTAAAATGCGTATGAAAATAAAACAGAATAAATTGTTAAAAAGCCATTCGCCAAGTGTTATGAAACCAAATGTTATGAGTTGTGTTTGAAATGTTAGACTAAACTTCTGCAGTTGATGAAAGATTTGCATTCCTCGTATATATGTTACAGTAGTAAATGGAAGATGTAAAACTATTAATGCCTTGTGAAACGGAGAATTGGACAATTTTATCTCCTAATAAAGCGACATTTGCATTTTTCATTGTATTGCTTTGTAAATAGCAATTTTTAGGCAGAGTTAAGTTAGGATATTTTATAAATTGATGCAAATTACAAAGTTCCTTCCTCTAATTACATTTATTTTTTTTTATCATTTTTGCATTAAAATTTAATTTATTGAGGTTTGGACCTCAACGTTTTTAACCTGAGAATAATGTCTCTCAATCATTTCCACTTTTTGGCGCAACTGTGTCTTTAGATTTTGTTTAGTTTTACGACTGCATATATGATCTATTAATCAACGATACTCACTTAATGCATTTTACCTGTTAATTGGCAAATTAATTAACCTGTGAAAAAAATGGATACTTTCGTGAAGAACTTTATATAAGAAATTGGCTTTTATTTATTGTATATTACACATGTTAAAATCTTTCAAAATGTAATGGATCAAGTCCCTTTAGCAACCTCAGATTCGAGGTTGAGGCAAATTGTGTGTGAGCTGTGATTTAGTTATTAAACTTCGTATACTTATAGATTCTTAAATTACGTTCTTTATTTTTTTTTCTTAAACTCTCGATAAAAATTAGTGAATGCAGTTAACTTTGATTTCTTATAATGTAAACTCCCCTTAATAATGAACAAGTACTCACACTAAATCCTTTCTTGTTGATATTATTCTTTTCCTTTAAGCTTTATTTTTATTTTTAGTGTACTACATCTTATTCATTAAGTTATAAGATATTTTCTCCCTAGTTCCAGCATGCCTTCGTGGTGTAACGGTTAACACATTTGGCGCGTACTCGAGAGGTCCAAGTTAGAGTCCCGGCGAGAGCACTGCACATTTTTCACATCTCCTGCTTCAAAATAACTTAATATCTCTACAAAGCGATACAGAAAACCCTTCTGAAAAGTAAAGTGCACTGTCCATCAATCACTATTTAGCTTAATCCTTTACACTCGAGAGGTGACTCTCGATCACCACTTGATTTGACGCAGTAACTTGACAGATGACTCTCGGTCACCACTGACACTCGGTTTGATGCGATAACTGAGAAGCAATTCTTGACTCTCGGTCACCACTGACACTCGGTTTGATGCGATAACTGAGAAGCAATTCTCGATCACCCCCTGGGTTGACACGTTAATTCGAACGGTAAAGATATTTATTTAGGCTTGGTTTGGCCAATATGCCGCTTGAGTGTATTCAACAATGTATGCGTATAAAATAACTGTCAGTCTTTAATCTTAAATACTTTTTATATTTATTGTTGCATATGCGACTCTGACATTCAAACTCGACATTTGTGACAATAGAAATACTACTTTTATATATATGGAGTCAAATAAGTATGCAATGTGATGAAGGAATCTGTTCAAGTTAAGATGAGTTCGATGTTTCTTTAATGAAGAACGAAATTACGTCTAAGCATATACGATTTGACGATGGAGAGAAAGAAAGCAGTGATGAAGACAACGATGAAGTAAGAGGTGTAAGAATGAGAAAAATCAGGGTAATACATATATAGTGGATGTGAAAGAGACAGTCATCATGCAGAAGAGACAGAAAATTCAGACTATATAACGTGCATAGAATCCGAACAAATACCATGAAGCGTATCGTTTGTATCCAAAGAAAGAGACCCAGGATCTCAAGTATATTCAGATATAGAAGACCCATTAACTTCTATGAGATTATTTTAATTTTGCTGGAAGAAATTCACCAAATATATATTATGTGGAAATCGTCTCGAGCTGCTTGTTCGCCCCAGCGAAAAAAGGTCTCTAATTCAAAAGTTTGATGACATGAAGTATCCTTCTCCTCAAGAGACGTAGACAAAAGCTAAAATTTCTAATAACAGAGAAATTTACAAACATAGCGCACAATTCTAATTCTTTCTTTAACAATTAAGTATATTCATTCGTTATTGTTATTTTCTACTTTGAGAAACGCATTTACATTTTTATTTTCTAGAGTGCAGCTTTTAGTGATTTCACTCACAAGTCGATATTAGTCATAAATTAAATTATTTAAGAGCACTTGATATTTATGAAAGTTTTCTTCAGGTTATCCACATAACAAAAACTATAACACTTTTTATTTCTGTATTGTTTTGATTATCGTTAAAACTATGGTTTAAAAGATTTTGCTGACTTTAACAGGAGTTATTACCCCACGAACTGGTCACTATCACCTGGCTGTTATCCTTTACTTTCCAGTATATTTTCTACAAAACTCTGAGGAGAAGTCTCCTTATATTTAAGTTAGTATTTATTAAAACAATGAAATTATAAATCTTATCCATAAATCCATCAAAATAAATTGCAGATTTTCATTCATAGGATATTTATAGCATTGCATTTAAGCGTAATATTTATAGAATAATAAAGTGTAGAGCATATAAATCATGAGCTTGAAAAACTGAAGCGTTCAGCTTAAAAGGAGAAACTAATTTGCATTATTTATTGGTCTTTTGACAGCAAGTTTATCGTTTATTGGTCTTTGATTGCACCAATATTGTTTATTGGTCTTTGATTGATATTTTTCGTAGCGAAATGCTTCACGATATCTTGTAGTCGTGAATCATATTTCCTTGCCATCATTGACCACATACAGTCACCTCTTGATTAACTAGGAGTTTATTAACCGGCTTATGAATTAACTTATTCTTGCCTAAAAAAAGGTTAAGTTTGTGTATAGCGGAATGATGAAAAATTTACTATCAAAATAATCAGCATAAAACTAAACTGTATACGAAAAGAAAAACTGGTAGGTTAACAACAATGGTAGTAAATGATGTTACAATGATTTGCAACTTAGTTTCTTCATATTTAATTATATTTATTCTTCCATTATTTATAATATGTTCCTTTTCGTTTTGAATACTGATTTAATTTACGTAACAGCATGAATTTATTCTCCAGACTAAATGCTTAATATGTAGGAGAATTATTAGAAGTAGTTTTGTACTAGTTAAAACATGGGTTTCTCCTATTTCTTGTGGTTTTTTAGTTTAACTATTTTACTGTTATTTTGAGTTAGTCTCTTGCATTGCCTGTTGATCGGATCATACACTAAAATTCTGCAATTTAATTATGGTGTTTAAAATATGTGAGTTTTTAAATATTTTATTATCTTTCACTTTTTTCTTTTTAGTTTGATTTCTCTGTGACTAATGGCAGTTTTATCCCTTAGGTTTACATATAATATTTTAAATTTTGTGCGACATATTTTATCTTTTATGCCATTAAAAAACGGTCGGACCTTTCTCGTCATAAGATAATATGCGACAAAATGTTTTTTCAGAAAGATTATATGCACCAATAATGCCTGCTGACCTGCCCCTCCACAAAAAGAGGATGTACTTTTTTACCGTCGGCCGTACAACTTTACCGTCGGCCCTGAGAATTGGCGATCATCCTTCCAAAACTGCGCCAACGATTACCGTAGAAATCTGAAGGAACGTAGCATTCTTTACTTGGTTAGATAATCATAGATACCTTTTTATTTAATTAAATAATCAACAAATGCAAGATACAAATATCGCATATAAAAGTTTAAAATAACTACGTGCTTTGAGATTATCTGACAAAGAAATTCATTAAAACTAGCAACAATCATTGTGGCGGTAAAAAATCCTTAATGTAACTTAAAGAAACTATCATCTTTTTCAGGATCACGAGGCCGTTTGAAACGAATCTAAGAAGCGTCACGCTGTTTCGTACTGTCTTTTATTGCGCCATTTTGACAACTAGTTGCATAGTCTTTCATTTCAGCAACTTTAATAATACTCCATTGTTTGTTGTTGCGTAGAAGGCACGTTCAAAATTTTAACCTTTTTTTCCTTCCTCCTAAATGCGAGAGAAAATCAGAAATAGCAGTAAAATTTTAAGCTACGTTGCAAAACTTTGCTTACTGAGGATGAAGGTTACATAAAAGCAAAGCCCTGTTAATGTGTGTTGTGATGTTAGGCTTACCTGTTATTGGCGATAAATTGCACTGTTTGGCAACATTGTCGAAAATGTTTCACAATAAAATAAATAAGCATCAAAAAAGATTTTTACACTACATGCATTCGATTTCGTTCTTTGCATATGTAAATAACTAACCTAAGAGAGAAATTTCAGTTCTTGGGAAAGAATGTACAACAGTAGAAATAAGCTGATAATGAAAGAAGTTCTTCTACAGAGGTTTTAAAGATTAAGTATCGCATATGTCTTTCTAGAGAACTTATTTTCTGCGTGTTGTTCTATAGGGGAAAAGATCTCTACAGTTATTCAAACGTTTTAAAAACATTTCATATTTTAAATTTTAAAAAAAGGTTGGAATAATTAAGTGTTTTTATACTAATTTTTTTAAAGGACGTAAGCAAACAGAAATATTTTCAGGAATCTAATTTCAAAAGCAAAGCAAGTAAAATTTTACTACCGCAGATTATTCTTCCATTCTTTCCCTTATGTTCATAAAAAATGTGCGGAAAGAGCTAAAAAATAGGTCAAGATAATTCATGCAACAAGATAAAAAATTCGAAGGATACTAATCAACAAAGATAAAAAGTATTTTAAACAATAAAGGCTTGTTTGAGGAGAGCTTTTAAGCGATTACATTATCTCAAATAAAAGTGCAAGTTTCATGTCATATTCCGAATTGATAAAAAAATTGCATTTCTTGGCAACATTTAGAAGGCAGGTACAAGCATAAAGAATGAATAAAGCGAAACTTTCAGTTGTATTTATCTCTTCACAATGGCGATGGTTTTAATTTCAATCAGAATCCAGTACAGATTAATAGCTCAAAGCGAACGTGGATATTAAGCAACTTCTCTTTAGTGCACGACAAATATCGTCAGCTGCCAAAATCCTTTGTAGAATGAAACTTACAGAATAAAAGATCGCAATTCACTTTATAAGGTATATCTCCCACATTCTTAGCGTGCCTTAGTGGTGTAATGGTCAGCACACTGAGCCGGTATTTCAGAGGTCCGCGGTTCGATTCCCGGCGAAGGCGTTGCACATTTTTCATGTCTAATGCTTCCAAAAATACCTAATGTCTCTACAGTGGCGCCCGAACTAAAAGGGTTGTGGATGATGACTCTCCACACCCAGGATTTGGCGACTAGGTCCCCTAAAACCCTAGTCGCCCTTTAAAAAGGGGGCGTATATGAGGTATTTCCCCCGCCTTCTTCGCATGCCTTCGTGGTGTAGTGGTCTGCATGCTCGACGCGTAATCGAGAGGTCCGTGGTTCGATTTCCGGCGAAGGCGTTGCTTATTTTTCATGTCTCCTGCTTCGAAATAACCTAATGTCTCTACAACTTAACTCTACATCTTCTCACATTTGAATAACAATACGTTGATACGTTATAGACATGCTTATTTGTCCTTGTGGGTCGCAGTCAGTTACTGAGCAAATAAGCCTCTGTTGGTATTAAACATTAAATGAGCAGAAAACTAAATCCCTTATAGAAAAATCGAAGTTGGTAAAAGAGAGGAGAAACCTTTGTCTCGTGGGAGGAAGCTAAGCAAGAAAGAGCTAATTCCGGAGGAGATGCGCACTACGTTCTATGAATTGAATGCAAAACATTCGGAAGGAACAAGTATCGAAAATACAAAATGAAGGAAACGGGCAAGGTTAAATAAACTACATACAAGTACACACAATGAATAATGCAAAGCGTTTAGAGAAATGCAGGTAAAAAAAAGAATTAAAACTATTTATATACATAAGGTTTGTATGGCTAGGTCACAAAATTGTGGTCTCTGAAAAGAGAAGTTGCACAGCCTCGCATCATATTATTTTCAGGATTAACTTGATATCGAAGAGCAACAATTCTTCCGAACACTTTGAACCATATTTGTAGTATAACACGGGATTCGGAAAGTTTGAGAACAATCGGTAGCCGAAGCCCACAACGAGGGTATTTGCTCATGTCTAACGTTTGATTTAAGCTATTTTTACAATCTAAACGTTGCCACACTCCGAACCAAAGTATCAGAAATTGCGGGTGAGAAATGAATAATAACATAAATTAGACTTTGGTACAAATACGAAATAAACAAATAGCAATAAATAAATAACTGAGGATTACTTTCTTTGCAGTTTGCCGTAGCAGTTAACAGAAGTTTGTATTTATTATGACACTATACAAAATTCGCAACGTTAACGCAAAGAATATGTACTGTTAAGAAGGAAAACTTCGCAAAAGCAGAAGTGGCTCCCTTCCAACGAAAAGGGAAACAACTGCGCATGCGTGAAATATTTGTCGCCAAAAAACGCCAAAGCTCGAAGCTGAATCAAAGAATATGGTTTGGACAGGTTTGCAAGGTTTGACATATTCTTTAGTTTGACCGTTACGTTTAGTAAGAGTTTAAACAAAGAATAGATTCTCTGGTTTTAAGTAGCGATATGGACAATAGAAATTCAACAGCCAGTGAAAGTGAAACTTCACCTAATATTTCATCATTTTCCAGGTAAGCTTTATTTCTATCTTTTTATCATTAAACTTAAAAAAATAGTGTAATTTCTGAATGTAGTAAATACCATCATTTTTTAGCGGTAGCTTTTTATTTCCATGTTGACAAACGAAATTTTATCTAAATATACGAATCATGTAAGTTCTATAAAGATATTTTCATACCCCACATTGCAGTATTAACATTTTTACTGCCAATACTTTTCAAATTTCTAAATGTTATAATCTGTGAACTAATAATTTTAATTAATGAGATGTAGAATATTGAAGGCCTTAAATGTAAATTAGGTAAATGTTTCAAAAATAGTTTATGATTAGTGTTGTTAAAATCTTTAAATATTATTGTAAATGTAGCCGTATGTATTGGCACCGATAATATATTTGCAACAATTTTCATATTTTATCTGATATTTTTTAATTTTATCAATTTCTATAAAAATGGAAATTTATTGTGTATCTTTTGCTTAGGAAAAGGAAAGCAGCTAATAAAACATGGTATCGATGTTTTTGTTGTGGTACAACATCTTGGAAAAATCCAGAGAGAAGATTCTTCGGATTCCCTAAGGATCCTGTTAGGTAAGAGTTTGTAACTTATATTTATATACATACATAATTTATAAATATTTGATTATTATATCATTATCCTATCTTTGTACAGTAAATATACGTTATCGATAAATTCAGGTAGTCATTTATTTTGCAGTAACTACTTCATAAAGAAGCTCTAATTTTAATTTTTCTACGGTCTAAATCAGATGGTATTTTGACTATTTAATAAAAATTATTGTAAATAATAAAAATTAATCAATTAGCATTCTAATGTGTAGCCAAGTTTTCATTAGAATTATTTCATTTAAATAATGCTACATCTCCACTAGCAATAAATTCATTAAATCAAAGAAAATAAAGTTACTCTTTTCTCTTTTTACAGGTCAAAACAGTGGGCTGCTGCCTGCAATAAAGATCTGCTCAGCAAATCTGCAGATGAATTATACAGAAAAGGAAAAGTGTGTTCTATACACTTCACTGAAAGTAACTTCCGATCAACCAATTTCCGTTACCTTCATTCTTGTGCTGTACCAAAGAAGTTAGGGCAAACAGGTAACCATGATTCTCTATACATTTATGTAAAATTAAATTTTATTCCTTGTGATAATGCATGTTTTTATCTTGTTTTATAATTTTAATTTTTAACTGTCATTTCGTATTCAATAAATCAGTTATGGTTTAGTAATGCATCAATAGTGCTGGATGCAAACCATTTATTTTTTATATGAAAGTTCATTGAGATAAAGAAAAGTGCTTTTCACGAATCATAACAATGAAACTTCAGTTTACAAATTTAATTTTTTCCTAATGGCCATTTATCATTCAAAAAGTTTGCAAGCAGTATGCTTTTTTGTTTGTAAAGTAAAACTATTTTTCCCATAAAAATCAATGTTAAGTGGAGTAATCCATTCATGGATCACAGGTGATTACTTATTTAAAATTTACTACAGTACCTTGTGTATAAGTTTTCAACCTAAAAAGCAATGAAAATCGTTAAAGATCATTGCTGCTTCTGAAGTTTTGGCATTTATTTTCTTGCTGAACTAATTTTTGTGGCCCTCTAGTATTCCACGTGTTTATTGAAAACGTCTAAACCCAAGGCTAGAGGCATAAATATCGTATCGTTTTGTGATAAAAATGAGAAGGCGGATAACTTAAAGAAGCTTTTGTGAGTAAAAATAAAGTTCTTTTTTTTTTTTTTTAAATTTCACGTCAATGGCCAACAGTTTAGAATCGGCACTGGTTCTATCACATTGTACTTAAAAATCTATAAACTAATATTTCACTACAGTAACCCAATAAAAAAAATCACAAGGCATAGAACTATTCATAAAGTAAAAAATAGCTCATAAATAAATAAAAGCTGTGTCAGTAATGATAAGTAATTTTAGAATTAAGAGAAAAGTCTTCCAGAAATACTGAGCACTGTAAAATTGTTAACTTATAAAATTGCAAATTTGAACTGTAAAGGATTATGTAATATTTAAATAAAGTATTTTTTATATTTATTCTTATTAGATGATGAAATTCGAACAATAGTAGATACTGAAATGGTGTCACTGACTCGAACAGAAAAAAACAGATGAGACTGGAGCTCAAGAGCTGCCATCTGCAAATAGTAAAGACCAAAGGAAGGAAGCATTTACAACACCAGAAACGCACTCCAAAGTTTACACTCCGAAGAGTTAAAAAATAAAAAGTTTTGGTGAGGAAGAAAATGAACTGGAAATTGATTTTGATGACCTGTTGCTTCCATTAACTGAGACTGCAGGTAATGCTGTAGATATTCCTAATGCAGGTGCAGTACATGATGTATTTGATCAAAATTCTTCAGCCTATGTTGCTGGGTATATAGCTAAGCAGGCATTAAAACAGTTTCCTTTGTGCCTGTTGTGCAAAAGTGTTCTTGTTGCAAATAAAACTTTAGACACACACACCTATTTTTTACATTTTAAAGAATATGATTTTATGAAAGATGGATTGTGTTACCCCTCACATCAGTTTACTTTATCTGTGTGTGAGATGGGTAAAAGGTTCAAAACTGTGTTTGAAAAAGTATGTTATCATAAAAATGTAAAATCCAAAATTATATCCGAGTTGAAAACTATTGATCATGATTGGCTTAAATGCCATCTTCATGCCTTTCAGTTGTGGGAACATATTGTCAACTCATATGTGCAACTTCTTTTATACTTCAAAATCAAGGAAACTAATAAAGTGTTAAGAAGTGTGAAAAAAGCCAAAAAAAGATTACAAAAACTAAACTAATCGTTTTATATGTGTTAGCAAAAAAGCATAAAATTCAGAATACCAAATTAAACATTTTTAAGTTCTTAAAAAAAAGTAAAAAGAATCAGTAGGTAACAAGTAAATTTCCTAAACTATAGTTTGCATCATTTGCAGGCATGAAAAGTTCAAAACTATTGACTGTAAATTTGCTCATGATATGCTGATTCTTGTTGCTAATTATTAGTTCATGTAACATTTAATATTTTAGCATATTCTTTTTATTATGAATACTAATATATTTGAAAATTCCAAATCTGAGTTCTAAAATTTGGGGGGGGGAGAACTTTATTTTTATTTTGTCAACATTGGTACATTCTGATTATCTGCATTCCCACGAAAAATTGAAAACTATTCATGACATTGGGAATTAGCAAAGGAAATCTATTTGGCTATATTAATAGCTCACTGACAAAAACATTCTGTCCATGAAGCATTATATGCGGTGAGAAAATTTTTTATGTACTGAATGTTTATATATTTGCAATTGCTGGATACTGTTTGGTGAAACAGGCATTAAGTTGTATTTAAGTTTGCATGTTCTACCTATTTATACATGCTTATTATGCATTACTGCATGCATACTCATAAATTCCGAAAGCTTACTGTATACTGTAAGTTGGAATTGTGAAAATAATTGGAAAATACTGAGCTTTTTTTTTTTTTGTTATTCCAACAAAACTTGTTCCAATAAATTAAAAATGTACTCCTTTTATTTGTTAATATTGTTATGCTTATATTTCTCCAAACTTGGATTTTAATATACTGTAACTTTTTGAATTTTTAAACTGATCTGTTGTATAAGTAAAATATAATAAATTTTATGTCTCTCATAACATGTATAAACCCAAAATTCATGAAAATATTAAGAAACTCCTCGCAGTATCTTTTTTATTTCAAATTGCATTTAGTGTGTGTGAGAAGCAATATTTTGAAATATAAATATGTATTAAAGTTACATATGGAAAATTGTATATTATGTATTGTATAATTCAAAATAAAAACTATTATTATAATTTGAAGAATTTACAAAACTGCTGTTAAGAAAATGATTTTATTTTTGTTTGTTAAATTTTCTGAGGAATTTTGTGTTCATTTTCTATTATGCCAATAACAAGTTTTTATATCATATTCCATGTGATTTATTGATTATAAGTGCTAATTCTTTTAAAGTCTGAATAATAGTGAACTAATTTATTTATGAATTTA
The DNA here is from genome assembly GCA_000611955.2 of Stegodyphus mimosarum. Lineage (NCBI taxonomy): Eukaryota > Metazoa > Arthropoda > Arachnida > Araneae > Eresidae > Stegodyphus > Stegodyphus mimosarum. Next base: position 596,925 of record KK113854.1, read on the forward strand.
GTATATTTCGTGATTTTTAATTTGATTTAGAACTGATGCTTTTAATTGCCACATATGTTGTTGTCTTTTATATATTAAATTATAAATATGCAGATATTATACATTTCAGGATACATTGCTTGATGCAAATTTCATTCTTTGATAAGTATATTAATTTATCGTGAAACTGAATACAATATTGGTTGAATCATCCTGAATGCAGTTATTGGGTAAATCATCTTCTTTACACAAGATCTTTTACAAAATAAAAAAGAAAGAATAATCATTAATAACTAAATTTTGAGACCACTGATTTGTTTAAAAAAAAAGACTTAAATTTTTATTAATTTGATTTTTGTATTGAAGTTTGAAATTAATGGTCAAGTATATTTAAAGTGTTATTAATAGTAATTATGCATGGCAATATGTCGTGTAAAATAATTCCATTATAATGTTTCTTTCAGTAATTCATTTCATAGTGAAGACAACAATCAGCTTAATTCATTTTTAATAATAGGTTAGGATAATAATTTAATAATAGGTTTAACCTGTTAGCCTCTTGCTTGTAAATTTTGTTTTTGTTCTGCTTTGTATTTCAATCATAATGCAGCAAAATGTGTACATACCTTGAGTGTAAATGTTCCTTTTATCGTATTATCACCCTTGTATAGACACTGACGGGACAAAACATTATGAGCACTGGAAAAATGTGTCCCACATTTTGAATCAACTTGAATGAAGGTTCGAAACAAGTATCTACGAAACTGAACTCCTGGTAGGTTTTTCACGCTCTGCCGTTAATTGTATTTATGCAAAGTGGATAAATGATGGTGGAATCAGCAGATGTCCACGTGTCATCAAAGAAAAAGGACTTTGGAGACTGACCCTGTTTGTACAGCAAAATTGGTGCCAGACCAAAGAACTGACCAGTGCTGTCTGGCAGCCACTGGAAATGGAATTTTCCAGCAGGGCAACAGCCTGTGTCACAAGGATTGATGTGTTGGAGTGGTTTGAGGAGGATAAGAATAAATTCCAATTAATATCCAGGCCACCTAACTCACCGGATCTTAACGCGATACGGCACATTTTGGATTTCATGGAGTGGTAACTCAGAGCTCAAGCATCACCATGTCGGAATATCTCAACTTTGTGTGATCACTGCTTAAACATTTGGTACAACCTATCTCCAGTCGTCTACCAAGAACCTGTATCCATGCCAAGGCCAGCTGAAGTTGTTATGCCGGCCAAAGTTGCACAATGTGCTATTGAGTAAGTGGTCATAATGTTTTGGCTCTTCAGTGTTGAAATATGCTTTGAAAAGTAATAATGTGGATTATATTGTTAAAGGATTGCAAAACATGGTAGCAATAGAAAACTTTTAAGTAAAGAACATTTAGTTTTGAGACGCATTAAAGAACATTATAATGAACACAATGAAAACTGCCTGCTATTATTTTAATCGTTTAATAATTATGTGAATAATATGTGGTTTAATAATCATGTGAAGAGTTTATAACAAGAAAAAAATATAAATTGTTATATTTTGATATATAAATGTCAATATAATTTGTTAATTAATTTCTTATATAAATTTTAATATATAACTTGTTACATAAATGTTAATTTTTAAGAAGGTTTTTAGAAATCAACTACATGTGCAGAGTTCTAGAAAAGGTTATATTTATGAACAAGAATGTCTATCCATTTAATGCTTTGATAGCAAGAAAAAAAATTTCTTACACTAACAAATCACTTCAGAATTTTGTTAAAAATATTGTCTGCTGCCTATTTAGATAATTAAATTATATGTAATTTGTCTGCAATTGGAGAAAATTGAATAAACAGAAAATATATTTGAAATATATTATGTTTTTGTTTTGTTTTTGTATTTAAGAGACATGAAATCTGAATGGAATTATAAAATTGAATTTATATATATGTTATATTCAGAAAAAAAATTATTATTTTAAGTATTACAAATGTTAATTAATTTATATTACATAGATGGTTTTTAACGTTGTTTGGTAGAGTAAGGATATTTTTGGAGACTTGGGCTAAAGTCTGGATAATGTGTTAAACAAATGGCAAAGTATCATGTAGAATTATGGAAGGAAGGAGGAAAAGGGAGTAAAGTATATAATTATTTCTGTTACTAATTTCAGAATACTTTAAATATTAAAATGATACTTGGTTTAATTATATAGATAATTTTTTTATTGTTTGCTTCTAGTACTGATGCTTCTGAAAAGCTTTTTAATACGCAAATATAGAATACCTCAAGCAAATGACACGAGGAAAAATTATATAGAGAAATATAGAAAGGAAGAGTGGATGCAAAGTCTAATATTAATTCTGCAATTAATTTCAGATTATATTAAATATTAGAAGTATAACTGGTGGACATTACGTGAAGTTGCAGTACTAATGATATTTCTGAGAACCTTCTCAAGGTCTGCATAATATATCAAACAAGGGGCATTCAAAAGTTTATATATATATATATTCGCGTGTGTGTGTGTATACGTACAGAAAAAAAAATCAAATGACACGAGGAAAAATAATATAGAGAAATATAGAAAGGAAGAGTGGGTGCAAATTCTAATATTAATTCAGCAATTAATTTCAGATTATATTAAATATTAGAAGAATAACTGGTGGACATTACGTATAGTTGCAGTACTAATGATATTTCTGAGAACCTTCTCAAAGTCTGCATAATATATCAAACAAGGGACATTCAAAAGTTTATATATATATATGTGTGTGTGTGTATATACATACAGAAAAAAAGATATTATGCAAAGAGGGTATGGGAGTTTTTGATATTTCATCTATAACTTTAGTACTGTTTCAAAAAAAATTGAAATTTCTGAATGTAAGTAAAATGTAAAAGTAACATCTTAGAAAACATGTATGTAGAGTTATACAAAAAGAGGGAGGATTATGTTATATATATAAATATGTACAGAATTTAAATAAATATATGTAATATTTAATTGTATCAATAATTAATTTAAACTAAAATTTGGAGGTTTATTATTTACTTAATATAAGGTAATGTGGTATGTTCTATAGCTAGAAAATTTTGTAAAGAAAAGTGTGAATTATGAAGAAAAAATCACTTTCAGTATATTTAAAAAACACTGATAAATTTATAAAATAATCTGTATTAATATAAAAGATTTTCTAATATGAAATTATCTAAGTGCATTTAGTTACAATATTATTAACGCGAATATCATTTTGAATTTCTTTAAACTGTAAAGGTAAAGAAAATATTTTTTCTCGCTAAATTAATTAATGGATTATTTATTTTGAGCCAAAAAAAAGCACGAAAATTCGAGTTTAAATTATCGCGACAAGTCAAAGAACGATTCATCTTAAGCCGTGTGTTTACGTTGCGGAGGGGGAAAATGTCTGCCGGTACCAAAGAACCGGCACATCACCAGAGGGGAAATTCTCGCCAACAGATTCCGTCGCCAAATCCCTTGGCGAATGTTCCCTTTTCGTTGTAGCGGCGTTGCAGACAAAGTGGATTACATTACGTCTATGGAGCCTTTCCTTCTTTACATAGAGGTTCTTTGGTTAAGGTTACGGGGGCAAGTCCATTTAACAACATATATACAGGGTGATTCGCTACCAAACCGACAAACTGGCAGGGTGTGTAGGGGGCATAGAGAGGACTCGGAATCACATAGAATGCAGGGTCGCAAATGCCGTAGTTGCAAGCTATGGTGCAAAGAAGCAGAGAAAAAGAACAGAAACGGCAATACATTAATGGGATAAAAAACATTTTACTGAAAGGTTGTACTATAGTACGTGTTCGAAATGACGGCCAGAAGTCTTTGACAGGCTTGGAAAGCAGCACTGCATGGAATTCCTTACTTTCTAGAAGATTTTTTGCATGTCACGTATCCTTCCGGCAGCTACATATATTCGAGCGACGAGGTCTTCAACTAGAGGAACAGGCGTCTCGTACACCAAACTCTTCATATGACCCCAGAAGAAGAAGTGCATGCATGATATATCCGGTGTAGGTCCATGTGGTACCAGCAAAACGGGTTCCTCCACATTACACGATTGAAGTCCGCCGACACCTCGATGTAACCTTTGGATAGCGGTAGATAGGCTATGGTGGGACAAGTTTATTGGCCTGCCAGATCACCGGACCTATCATGCATGGACTTTTTCTGGGAGCACATGAAGAGTTTGGTGTACGAGATGCCCGTTCCTGCAGTTGAAGACCTCATCGTTCGAAAATCTGCAGTTGTCAGAAGGATCTGTAGCTGCCAAGAATCTTCCAGAACGCAAGGAATTCCATGCAGCGCCGCTCTCAGACCTGCCAGCTGACTTCTGTTCGCAATTTCGAACACCTATTGTAGACCTTTCAATAAACACCTATTGTACAGCTCTTCAATAAAATATTTTCTGTCCCATTAATGTGATGCTGATTCTGTTCTTTTTCTCTGCTTCTTTGCACCTCGCGACTACGGCACGCGACCCTGCATTTCTATGCGATTCCGAGTCGTCTCTGTGTCCCCTACACACCCTGCAAGTTTGTCGGTCTAGTAGCGAATCACCCTGTATATATACTCATCCCCCTTATCCGGCTTAAAAGTCTGTACTCGGATTGCAACCGTTGTTCATGGGAAGATACTTCCAACCACAACGAAAGTATTCCTGTTTGGTAATTTCAAATTAAAAAAAAATATTTGCTACAAATAATGAAATCTAACTTTTAATGCGGTCTTCTGATTCCTGTACTTATGTTTTGGAAAATTTTACACTCATTACGAAGAAATAAAAATACAAGAAGTTTGACTTTCTTGTGAACAACAGTTATTCGGGATATTTAATATCAAAATTTACAGTTGATTCAACTGAGGTATCGGTAAATTAAATTAGAATACTCCGAGGAAATAAGCTTAAATGAAGTCTAGTAAAATAAATATAGAACTGAAGAGATGTACATGTGATGCCCAGATGAGGTTTTTCAAACTCAGTTTTACAATGATAGATTTAAGAGATAGGACGACAAGAAGACAGAATATGGAAAATTATTCACCTACGTATTTTTTTATTAAAGTTTCTATATTATGCCTTTATTAATAGATAACCTGAAGCTGATTTTAACGTCATGTATATAATATTACGCACTAGTCTGATTCATATAGTTATTCATACTGTTGGCGTCTGTTAATGAATAATAGACGCCCGCGGTATGAATAACAGGAGAAAACATTATACCTCTTTCTAGGTATCAAAAAGAAACAATAACTGCAATTACCGAAAAATAGTTCTTTGCAAAGAAATACGCAATTTTTCATTTGCCGTAATTCTCAGATTTAATAACTGCGGATTACGTTCTTTCCTTAAGGTTTTACATTAGACAAACAAAGAAATTAAATAATAGTAAATTAAATAATAGTAAATTAAATAATAATAAATAATAATATTAAAATATAATAATAACATTAAAAATAAATTAAATAATAATTTTAAATAATCATGTTAAAATACGTGTAACATTCCAAAGGAATATTTGTAGAAAGTAAAGCAATGATATATTTTTCTTCAAATTTTTAGTTTATGCATTTAGTTTTAAAGGTTTTTATAGATATGCTGTCTTTATATATTTTTACATGTGTTGAAGAAATGAGTAAAAAATGAACAAGCGACACGAATAGAACTAATTATTAATTTTGCCAGCTAAATTTATTCAATTTTATTAGTGCACAGAATACAGAGACTTAAGGTTCTAGATACGAATGAAATATGCTAAGTATTCTTGCGCCAGAGTAATCGGTAAATGTATGAGGAAAAATTGTTCTTGTCAGTGTATATGTGTTAAGTAACGTCTATCTTTCTTTCCTGATTAGATTTCGTCTTTTGGTGCAAATGGCTGGCTTCTTACACTTACGTTTCTGTTCAGAAACGTGTTACAAAAGGACGATTAGATGTTTACGACATGGAGCTCAACAACGAACCTTACAAAGTGGGATTCTTGCCTCCTCCAGAAGAAGTGAATCTGGAATCTCCCATGCCAGAATCTCACCTTTTAATGGTAAGCAAAATTCCATGCAAATTTAATATAAGGTTTTATATAAAGTTTAAATTCATTAAAATATTTCTATGAAGAATTTGAAGAAATGACAACTTTTCCATGCATGAATCAAGATACACTGGGTAGGGATTCAGCAGAAAAATATCTCCTGCTTAAAATAGAAATTTAAAGGGTAACTAGTGGGCAAAACTTAAAGAACGAGTTCATTTTTCAACGTGCAACTATGAAATTGTTGAAACTGCGATGAGCAAATGAAATCAACTCAGTACAAAGGTAAGATTTTTACTGAAATCAACTCAGTACAAAGGTAATGCATATGCAGATAGATATTTACACCATGACGTCGCAGGTTACGTCAGAGCACTTAAAATGTCAGCGCGAACAGTGTAAGGCAACATAAAAAAGAAGAAAGGAAGGTCTATTTCCAGGCATTCTTCTGCAAGCGAATGTGAGATTGTAGATAGAGTCGAAACCAGATGGCGGGCAATATTGCTCAGCAGTTGTGCACGACAACTGGACGACAGCTGTCGCGGTTTACCGTGCATACCATTGACAGCAGCCCATCAGCATCCTCGTTTACAGTGGTGTAGAGCACACAGACTGGATACCTCATCAATGAACCACGTTCTCTTTGCCTATGAGAGTCGTTTCAATTTGACAAACGATTCCTGGGGCCAGTTGGTATGGAGAGAAATAGGAACACGTTTTCATCCTACTAAAAAAAAAAAGAGGCCACTAGTGTGGGCCTGGCGTATTTGTATGGAGAGGCATTACGATAAACTGCGTGATGGAACAACATATTTTCCACAGAGGTTCGCTTACCGGAGATCGTTACGGTAATGAAGTTATCCTCTCCCACGTGTGCCTTTTCCGGAATGTCACTGGTCCCGACTTTGTTTTTTTGGATGAGTGTACATGGCCACATAGGACATTGAGTAGCTCCTGGGAAGTGGAGATCTTAACAGAATGAGTTTGTGGATACATTTGGATTTCTGAAGTCGGAAACACGAAAACTGAGCAATTCCCTCGCCGGGACTCGAACCTGGACCTCTCGAATACCCGCGAGTGTGCTACCGTTACACCACGAAGACATGCAGAAATGAGGGAGAAAATACTCTAAATATTCCTAAGTTTTGCCTGGTAATGTAGATTTTGTTACAAATTTTATTCTATTAATACAGAGAAAAAATGTTTGGTGTTATAACATTACTTGGGTTTGAAGATAACGTCTTCCAAATGTTTGCCGTCAAGAACTATACCCTATTGAGGCCTCAACTAACGTTCTGCAGTTCATGTCTTATCATTGTTTCAGTATAGCCGTGATCTCAATATGAATGCCATATTTCCGTTGTTCAGAAATCTGCAGTCTACGTATAAAGCCTTCAGCCTTTAAGTATTCCCAAAGGAAACAATTTCAAGCGGACAGAGCTGTAGAGCGAATCAAAATTAAATGTTACCATGTCATGAAATGAGGCCCCTAGAAAACATTTCTCCAGAACGGTCATAGGTTTGTTTGCATTCTCGATTATGGAAAAGACCACGACAGCCGTTTACTTAAGGGGTGAAATTCCTTTTTAGAGCACATTTCAAGAGAAATTGGCTAGTATTTATGCTAAGCATAGCAGTACGTTCGCCAGGATTGTCATAAATTTATTGGTAATATAAGCTGTTGCTTCATCTTGGAGTCATATTGGTGCATTTCCAAGATAATGGTTGGGCATTAACTTACTTAGAAATATTAAGACATGTTTACATATCATTGATATACTGCTAGTGCCTAAATCAATTTGCGAAACTGGTAGAGTAATATCACAGTGATCCTACGCTCTAATTTGTCAAAAATGAGGGGGAAATATAGTACACGTCATGATGATTACTGAAATTGCATGGCTTTCGGTGTTCAATCACGTCAGATGCTACTACAAATGGCGGTCGGTCGCACGGAGACCTATTAAAGCCAAGAAGATTGTCCTACAATACCCTGCAGTTTTCATTCTCCTTTTAATTCTTTCCTCGTGTAATGTCAATTTGCTTTAAACTTTTGATATTCCGTTAACATTCAATACTTATTCTGCCGTTTCCTACAATGTGAAATGCTGCTTCGAAAGTTATTTAAAATTAGTGCATACTGATGGCATATCCTAATGAACTGTAACAAGATGAAATGCGGACAGTAAAATCGTGGTTCTTCGTATTGAAATATTTTAAAATTTAACGCATAATAGTTAGTCATACAGTTATATACTATGTCGGGATTTATGTTTATTTTCACTAGTTAGTTAAGTTTATGCTTTCTTTCGTATAAGCCTTCATTCCCCTAATTGTCAATGCCAGAATATTTAAATTTGGTAGCGCGCGTGAAGAATGCAAATTCTACCATTTGGAGTAAAGGTTAAGGGTCTAGAAGGGAAAGTTAGAAAAGAGTGGTCAAGCATTGTACCTTTGTAGCGTGAGCTTCTGTTTCTGCATTTATTGCTGGTTAAAGTGGCGTAACCGCTATTACTTTGCTGTCACGAGACTTCGACGCGGTTTCAGGTAACAGGAATATCTGAGCCCTGGAGAAAAGTCTACTGTTGTGTTAATATCTTTGAATTTTAAGTTTAATTTTTGTTAGGTGAGTTACCGTCCGAGCGAGGCGTAGTTTTTTAGCGTCAAGCAGACGCATTGTGAATTTTTAAAGAGTTTAATAAAGGGTTCTTTTAATCCTTCTTTTGTCTGGGTCCTGCACCTACTTCAGCTGTCACACTGAAAGCGTGATAAGAAGATATTACAACTCATAATAGCTCATTATCGCTTTTAATAATTTGCGTAAAATTTACTTTTTCAAATAACCCGTTCATTTTTGTATTTTTGATTCAGCGCAGATCTTTTTGACAAGCTGATACTCTTCATTTGACTTGTAAATTTGGAAGATATAAGTATTTGCTTGTATTAACACACAAGTCGCCCAACCAACATAGTGGTTACTGACTCTGACTGCTGTACCGAAGTATCCGAGTTCGAATCCCGGAGAAGGCATGGATGATTGTAATTGTATAGTATCTGTGCAGCATAGGGCACTGTAAATGTGTTCACCAAAAGTCCTCTCGAGAGTTTGGTGATAGGAGAAGAGAGGGACAGAACCCTGTACCCGTTTCCCTGGTTAGCTTTCTTTCAAAATTGGGAGGAAAACTGAGCAAAGTCATACTGTCCCCTCTGTTCTTGCCAACGACAAGCGCAATCTTCCCTGCTTGCCACGATGAACTTCGTGGGCTTGCTTTGATATCAGGCAAAGAATATTAGTCACAATAACAACAATTTACACTCAAACAGAAGGCAAGTAAAAGAAATTTTATCAAATCTTCTTTAAACTGAGATAAGTTTCCGAACATTAAAGATATTCGAAATGAGCGAGACTTTAAAGAATCGAATCCATATTTGAAGAAATTTTAATTTTTCTTCATAACTGGGTGTCTTTAATTTTATGTATTCTAACAAAAGTCAGCTTTCTTCTCTAATGGGACCTCGAATGGGTCAGTTTTCTTCTCATATGTTTTTTGTTCTTTGCCATAGGTTAATGATAAGCCCTGCAGTTTCCTTTATTGAATGCTTGTCTATATCTCTGAAGTAAGAAGAAAGATTTCTGTAAATAGTTTCTTGAAATTAAACTCTGTCCTGATTCTGCTACTCATCTTATGTTCACAACCAGAATTCCTTAGTTTATTAATGAGCCTTATTTCTCTTCATCAATTCCGCTATCTTTGTTTGCTTAGAATTACTTGTGACATTTTATTTAGTAATTTTATTACCTCAGTTTAAGTTACCTAGAGTGATTTTATTTTCCCCGTTTTCTTTATTCTGATTAAGCCTGTTTGGTATTCTTTTCTCTAAAATTGCATAGTCCAAGGAAAAAACTACAGAATTTCTTCGATTTAGAAATAGGAACATTTTTAATAGAATTGGCATTTCTTGTATCTGGTAATATGCTGTCATTCAATGCTTGAAATAAATTGAAATTTAGCTGAGTTTATCTTTAAATTATGCTTAGCTAGAAAACAAAAAAGTAAAAATAGCAAAAGGTATATATAGTGCAAAAGTAAATCAAATTTGCACAAATGATCATGAAAAGTTTTTGAAGCAGCAATCAAATCATCCAAATATATGTTAATATAAAATTCCTTGAGTCCATTTAAAACGATCTGCAATAGTATTTGGAAGGAAGATGCAGATTTTTTAATCACCATGGTAACTTAATCCAATGGAATATAATAAATTCAGTGCAAAAGGCCGTTTAGTGCCTGTCTCGTGGACTCAGCTTCATCTGCCAATATCCTAAAAAAAGATCGCGTAAGAAAATAGCGCGACATAAAAAAATAGCGTATTCTAAAGAGTTTAATAAATCTAAAATTAAAGGTTTAAATGGAAAAGTAATGGCGGAGTTTTTACATTACTTTTTCTACAATGAAACACTAACCTATATGTACTTTTGTTTATTAATATTTTTTCTTGATAAAATTTACAGGCGAGGCGTGTGGTGAATCTCGACCTACCTGAAATGATTCTCATGTCTAAAAGGGGTGTTCGCCGAAAACATCGCGGACGAAAACGTCACGGGGAAAACAACGCAAGGAGAAAACGTCGTGATACAAAACATCGTGGGAGGAAAGAAAGCAAAGGGAAAATATCGTGGTCGAAAATGAAGCGGTTCAAAGCTGCGCAATTTAAAAACACTGTCGTTGAAAATATTGTGGTAAAAAATAAAGTACCTACAAATCATCGCATGATGATAACATCGCACACATGCGTTTTTCAGAATTTGAAAGCGGTAAATGCATATTCATATAATGATTTGGGAGCGCAAGAAGGAAAGAGGGATATTTTTACTTCTATATTTGATATTTTTGAATAAATTAATAAATTTTTTGCTGAAAAAGTAAGAAGGAAACTTAAGTGTTTAAAAATAAAATGAATGGTAAATTAACGCAATTTAGAGAATTTAATAGAAATTTAAATTTATATAGTTAATTAAAAAAAGACAATAATAAATTAACCTTTTTTTATAAAGTTTTATTGACAATTTTTATGAAAAATAAGTCTAAAAATGTTAAGAAAAAGGAAGATAAATAAATGCATTAGGGTTACCTCTATAAAAATTGCTTACTTAATTATCAAATTATTTTCTTTCACTTTTGTTAACCTGATATTGTTTAAGTGAAAATTATACTTTGTTTTGTTTCCGTTTACTCTTAAAGTTTTGTTAACGGTTTCATGTAGCGTGCAATCATTTTTTTGGATGTCGATTTGTTAGTTATGACGAAAGTCAGTTGCATAATATGTCAGTATGGGATTTGAAAAATGCATGATGCGATGTTATCGTCATGCGATGATTTGTAGATACTTTATTTTTTAACACAATATTTTCCACAGCAATGTTTTAAACTGCGAAGTTTTCGAATTGCTTTACTTTCGACAACGATATTTTGTACCACGATGTTTTAGAGTTGCGATGCTCTCCCAAGATTTCTCGTACCACGAGTTTTTGCATTGCATCGTTTTCTCCGCGATGTTTTCGGCTGCAACCCTAAAATATGATTTATTTGTGTTTTTAATTTTTCTCTCAAAGGATGTAGAGTTCTGCAAGGTTTGAGTGTAACATTAATTTAAAATATTCTGCACAAAATTGTATTACAAGCTGACAAATCTTAAACTGAATCAAGAAAAATTTGAGAATGTATATTTAATAATTTAAGGACTTCATATCTATTTTTTATAAATATGCAGGACATTTATTTTTTTATTCATACATTTATATTTTCAAGGACATTTATTTTTTTCTGTTAAATTTAACTATCAAAATCAAATTTACTGCCAAAAAGCTCATAATTATCCTCGAACAATTTCTCTTTTTATGTATTAATTTTCTTACGATTAATGCGTCAGACTTCTGTGTTCTCTAAAGGTGAGAGTTTATTGCTTTTATTCATATGAATAGGTTCTTAAGTAAAATTTGCAGCTTTTAATTAATAATGTTTACCCTTGTTAAATATACTTACCGAACTAGACGCTAACGAAAGGTATCACGAAGGGTACACTAACTAAATGTCATTAGCAGCTGTGTCAAAAAATTTGGTAGAGTAGCTCTAATCTACACAGGAATAAATAATTTTGATTTGAGTCGAATTACTTCCTTGCATTTTGTATATCTAAAAATAATCTCTTCGTTAGACATCACTTTCTCGCATTCATAGATTTTTCGGAAGCTGCGTGGTTTGTCCCAGGTGAAAAAAAAAAACCCATCCCGAATAGTTTCCGTTTGACAGTCAATGGAAATATCATTCTTTATAAAAAAATGTAATCTTAAAATTAACTTCGATTTGTGACTTTTTCCACAAGCATAAAAATCAATATCTCTCTGAAACAACAGTAGCAAAAATATAACTGTTCTTGAATATGCACGATTAGAATGCCAAGTGAATTGGGGGCGCAAATGTCAATTGAAATAAAGATGAATATTTAATCTACCTCGGCTGCCAATTTGCTTTTCAATGTAGATCAACATTCTAAGCCATCAATATTGCTAAGTTTGCTTCATTACATATATAAAACTGACATACATTAAAATTCACCGTTATTGTAATTATTAAAAGGTGTTTCTTACATCATATATTACTAATCAAGGATGGAATCTTTTTTTAGACCAAATGGGCGTTATCCCAGAAGGGCTATTAGTCTCGAAACGGCATTTTGCGTCGAATCACTTTAAATGTCCGAATCATTTTTCAGATTGTTGCCAGCAAATATTATCGTCCTGTATTGTATTTAAAGAAACTAAATAATGAAGAATATACAACATGTATGAAATATTTCTCGCACTGTGAAAAAACAATGGTACCTAGACACATCAAATTTTGAATTATATAGTCCTCCACCCGAACATGGGCACTTGAAAGCCCGAATTTGAAATTTTTTTATTGTCTATTTCATATCTTGCAAAACGTTAACGAATTTTTTATTAAAAAACTTAACAGTTTCAAGGCGAGTAGTGGCAAATCTCTAGGGAATAAAACATTTTTATCTCCAGCGAGTGAGAATCTCTATCTGAAATTCTAAAGATATGCCCTTTTTAAGTATTTTTAGTCGAATGTGGCATGAGCTCAAAGGCTCTCGAAACGTGTATGTGTCTGAAAGCTTCCAGATTTTATTTATTTTTTTTTATTATTATTTCTTTTTTACTGATAGAGAGAGTCTATGATACATCTAAATAATTATTTTTAAATATAGTTGTATCCCAAAATCAATATTAAGTATCTATAAAAGGTTTAAATTTCAATTTTATCCCCAATACTATTTATTTATAAAAAATTAAAAAAAATTGTTGGCAACAAAAAACTAATATATTAGAGCTCTTCTGTTGGGAAAAAACTGTTTGGAAGCAAAAGATTCTTCTAGAAATGATGAGTTTGATTCTCAAAGAATATATTCTGAAGTTGATTCTGACTTTTTAAGGAGTTATTTTACTATATTTTTGTACTCTCTCTTTATGAAATATTTGTCAGAAATATAAAGGAAAGAGACAAACTTTTTTTTGCTTTAATAATATTTTATTAACATTATTTTAATTGCTTTTGTTTTATATTTATATCATTCTATTCAAAACTGTATATGAGTCAGATTTATAATTGTTCCAATAGCTTGTTATTTCTGTAATTGTTGTGATATCTTCCTGGGTCTATAACTGTGCATTATATCATTAAATAGAGGCCGGCTTGCTATTTCCTTAAAGAATTTGATATAAATAGGTGTAAAATAAAATACAGAAAATTTATGTTTTTAGCTGAATCCGTTGTAACATATAGGCTTTTATTAAGCGACACAACAGTCTGAACGTGTAAAAGTAAACTATCCAACTGCGAGCTCAGCGAAAGCATAAAAATCATAAAAAAGACCACTCTTGTGCGACGTTAAAATCTGAATCCTTTCGGTTCGATTTTCTCTCTCTAAAAAAAAGTTTTTATTAATTCAAAGGAGCTTTGTCCCTGAAGGACTATTGTTTCCGTTTTGCGATTTTGCGCCAAATCACTCTGAATGTTCGCTTCACTTTTCAAATTGTTGCCACCGAATATTATCACCCCGTATTATATTTGAAGAAATTAAATAATGAAGAATTTGCATAAATGTGTGTATGTCTCTCGCATTGTGATAAAACTACGGTACCTAGAGCCATCAAATTCTAAATGACTTAATCTACCTGCGAATATGGGCATCTGGAAGTCCAAATTTGAAATTTGGATTTTGTTTTATTATCGATTTCATATTATTTTGTAAAACTTTAGGGAAGTTTTGATTAATAAGCTCATGGGTTTTCAAAGCGAGCAATGGCAACAATGTACAGAAAAAAAAATTATCTCCAGCGCTTGAGACTGTGTATCAGAAATTCTAAAGATATGCTCAATTTAAAATTATTTTGCGATATTGCTTTTGAACTGAATTTTATGCTTTATGTGCACAAAACATGAATTTTAATAAATAAAAGTAATATATAAAATGTTAAAAATACTTCCCTTTGGACGTAATGTAAAATCTGAAAGCTTTCGTATTTTTTATTTGTATTTTTAGTCCAAAACTCTATCTATAGGAGTCTTAAATTCAATAAATGTTAATTCTGGTTCACGTAGGATTATTATATTTGTTAAAAGGACGTATTAACAAAATTTGGGTACTTAATTTCTTTTAATTGATATTAAAATACTATTTCACTTTTAAAGCAGGAGATAAATTGCTGTAGAATCCAAACGCTTTTCTTAATCTAAATATTTAACAAATGATAAGAATTTTATTTTATCATCCTTTGTTAACTAATGCTTATATCTCCTCTTGCAGTTATAAAATTTCCGCATTTTTAAAGTATATTTAAAAGGAATTGATATTTAAACAACACATAGTAAGGTCGCTTGATATTACTTGTATGCGTATGATAGCTTATATGGAAATTTTTGTGGCATTTTTTAAATTTTCATTATTAAATTTGAATGCTTTAGAATCGAAAGTATTTATTAAATAATTTCGTATATTATTATCAACATAATATTCCTTAAATGTCAGGTAAATTATAATATATTGCAAAATATGAAATAGACTATTCACGAAACCGATCATTTGGAACAAAACCTTTTGGCCTGCTTCGATCTGCCAAATAGAAATATTTTCCTAAGCTAGAATTTAGCTTTCTGATGATATTTGCATTTATAATCAAAAGTTTGTCATCGATTTTTAAATTACTTCTTGATAAGCTATCGACTTTAAATCTTGTACCCACACTGTCTGTGGATGAGAATTCGATGTGGTTTTTCAAATTTTCCAAATTTTACTTCCGATTTTTTAAATTTCAGGATGAGATGAGTTTTTGCACATACCTTCGTTTAATGGACAAACTAAAATTCAGAATTCCGGATTCAGAATTCAGGACTCAGAATTTTGCTGTTACACAGTCGGATAGACCGAATGACAAATTATACTGACATTTACGCGAGATTTTAACTCAGTTTCAGATGTTTTGGCAAAACTGCTGGATGGTATTGACCATCTGACATATCAGAATTATTGGAAGTAAAAGACGGATTATTCATATTGAAAAATTTTAGTTCAATTAAATAATTTGATTGTAATATGTCACTGGAACTGAACACGGTAAAATATAAAAATAATTTAAAAAAAATAAGGTTTTATTTAAAACTTATAAAACATTTAATGAAGGAGAAATAGAAAATAATTTACTATGCAGTTCAACGAGAATAAGAAATTAAATAATTATTTTTATATAACTCATCTACAGTTTTATATCATGAATAATAAAAGAATTGAGTCTTTGATAAATTTAATCTCTTTTCGCAAAGTAATTCGATTACTAGATTCATTATTGAGGTGTCCATGCTTGTATTATTTGAGATATAAAATATAGGTGAATTTTGTAAAGATAATTATTATATCTTTAATCCCCCCTGAATTACACGATAAATTATTTTTGTACTTATATATCTCGTTAATAATTTTATGAGTTTCGAATACAAGCTTATTTTATAAAAATTTTTATTTATTTACTAAAATTGTACTGACAGTTGCTTCGAAGGAAAAAACTACTGTCTTTACTATTTAATTATGGATTATATTACTTATTCTTGAGTATATTTTCTATGCTTTTCTGTATATTAGATAGACTTCATAAGCATCTCATCCACTGACCGTTATAGTGAAAACAGAAAACTTATTAGGAGAATAAAATGCAAAATAATAAATTCAAAAATGTCATAAGAAGTAATGTCAGATTATTTCATTTCCATTTTAATCGATAATTATTTTCATGAAAAAAAGATATCATCAGTGCAAAGTATCAATTGAGATTCTTTAATTTTACGTATCTAGTGCAGCCATAGAAATGCTGTTTTTATTCTCTTTTTAAAAATAAAATTTTTGAACCATTTACAGGGTGCAGATGAAGTATTTTTCTATGGAGTGAATTCACATTCTCAACGCTTGGTAGTTCGCATTGCCAGGGGTTGTAACAACGAATCCGAAGCTTGGATTTACTTGAAGCTAGCCAATGATAAAATTTTTGAACTGAAAGAAACGTCGAGTTATCAACAATCGTGCTGTGACAAAAGAGCATTTACTTGTGGAGGACTTCAAGTGTATCACGTAGCACCGATGAGAAGATGGAGGATATTTTTTAATGGTTTACTTAGGTATTATTACATTTAATCCTTTCTGCTTCTTTCAAATTATCTATTGTTTACTTACGGCATTATTTAAAAATATTCATTTAATCTGAATTAGTATTTTTAGATAATGCATATTAGTGGTACACCGGCAGCAGAGGCAAGCAAAGTAGGAAAAAGTAAGGCGTAATTGGGCATCCAAAAAAATAGTCAAAAGGTTCTTCTGATTAGACAAGAGCTGTCGTATTGCACGATTACATAAGCAAGCATGAAACAGATTAATTTAGAAAGACGCAGTTCAGAAAAAAATATCATAAATAGCTTAAAACAGAGCACTTCACAATTTTGAAAGTTTAGCCCATTTTCAACAATGGAAGGTACAGAGAAACGAGGGGAGTGCTTTAGCAAGAGCAAAGGGAAAGCAGAAAAGAGGTTGCGTATTCAAAAGAAGAGTAAAATGCGGAGTTAAAAGTTTTGGTTATTGCTTGAAATCCTTAGTCTAGTTTGAGAAAAGATATCTACAGTACTTCACGTTACATAAGATGACATGAAACGGATTAATTTTGAAATGACGCATTGCAATAAAAGTTATTATAAACAATTACTATTTTTAGAATAGAGAGGGGAAACGCCCAAATTAAAATTAAAAATTAAGGGACTTTCGCTAATTTACATTATAATTTTGATTTACATATTTTTACATTACATACATACAGATATATAATAGCTATTTAGGTGGCTGGCCTCGCAAGCATCTAGTACAGTAGTTCTCAACCTGTTTTTCTCCATCCACCTTCTTCACCATTGTTTATAAGACCATTACCCCTCCTTTCCCAAACTCGAAAAATACATATATGTTTATTTCGATTTAGATTAGTTTTAATACATCTTTATAAATTAAACAACAAAAAGGCATAGAAAAGGTTAATAAATACCAAAAGTTGAAAAAAGTAGATTTTTTATGAATAAATTAAAATATTTAGCAGCTAAATAAAAGGTTGATAGCATTATCCCCCCTAAGAGATCATATTTTCTCGTCTGGTTGAGAATCCATGGGCTAGTTGATTAAATTTGAAAGATACTTTTCTCATGTTTTGCCGAACGGCAACACACTGCTTTTAAGTCACTGAGTTTGGTAATCCAAATTTCATCAAGTTCGCTGAAACATAAATTAAGTAAATTAATTTAAAACTATCGAAATGCAAAAGTAGGGCTTCGAAGACCACATGTTCGGGTAGGGGACTATGTGTGTTCGAAATAGGGTGATTCTAAGTGCCGTTGTTTTTCCACCAGTGTGGGAAACATGAATAAATACGACATACATGAATACATACAGGCTACTTGATTATTTAATAATAAAAATAAGTGACATTTTGTAGCACAAATGAAATATTAAAATTTAGTATGAAACTGGAACATTATTTGAAGTATTTATAATGTAAAGGTAAAATTTTCGTTAATTTTATATTTAAAATTATAAATTTTCTATATATTTTTTAGTGCTTAGGAATAATAATTTAATACTGAAATTATTATCGTTATGATCTTAAAATTTACAGAAGTACTCAAGGTTTTTGATATGCTATCATTAGAAAAGTGAAATTAAATCTCCGATTCATTTTTAGACAGACGTCTGAGGATGATTCATCAGTGGATAAAATGGTGCATGTTAAATTCGCATTACGGTAAGTATTAGTCTATGCTTCGTAACTGTTAACTAAATTCGTAGAATTTCCTGTGATAAACGATGTAACTAATTCGTTTGTTTAAATAAAGAGTTTACTTTTAAATTTTTTGTAATATTTGAAACATATCTTAATCAACTCCTTAAGAGAAATGTTTCTCTAAGAATATTATTTGAGTTACCAGCAAAATTTTAATTCCTGTAACGAGAATACAAAATCATGTACCAATAAATTATAATGAAAAAAAGATCTGATGTGTACACCACATGATTTCTTTATACGGAATATTAAATAATACGCATTTTTTTCTGCCTTTCATTTAAATTTATTTCCTCGAATTTCATTAGAGATATATTTCTCATTCAATTAATTAATTCAATTCTCTCTTCGCGACAAGGCAAAAATACATGAAACCCAAAACATCTATATTAAAAATTGAAAGCTATAGAAAAACATAAAACACAAAATACTGATAAAACAATTAAAAAAGTGTTTTTTACAATTAAAATCTCAGTTTCTACGCAAAAACAAGCAATTCGGCCAGCGAGCTTAGAAGGCAGATTTTTCGGTGCACAAAACTGAAAGTTTACTTTTGGTCTCACTCGGCAAAAAGACACTGAAAGCGTAGAAACTGACTTAATTTGTTATAGACGCTAGGCTGAGTCACTATAAGGGATGATTTAGTAATTTAAATGATAATTAAAGAATGGATTAAGCATAATTTAATTCGTAATAATAAAAGAAGACGTTACTTTGTTGCTTTGTTGTTGCGAAGTTTAGTTTCTCTAGATTGGCAACAAATCCACTATTCTGCTAAGTTTCAAACGTAAACAAATATGGCTGCTATGATAAAAATTATACTTAGCCGAACTTAAACAACTTTTAAATTGTTGATAATTCTACTACTGTAACATGCAGGTTAAGGCATAAAAACCTTAACCGGAAGATAAGAACAGCATAATTCAACCATTTTTTAAAGTCCAAAATGCACATTTTACAAACATATAAGAATGAGGAAACTAAGCAGACTGAGCCGAGTAACAAAGTGGATATATATATATATACATATATTTATTGGTGTGGCGGATTTGCAACCAAAATAGGTGGTGCACATCTACATGTTATAGCAGCCCTAATACAAAATTACAACGTTCTGAAGCTACTAGTTTTTGAGTTATGCGAGATACATAGTACATACGTACATATGTACGTACATATATACAGACACCACAAGAAAAATCTCTTCTGAATTCATTTTAAATCAGTTTTATAATTCTTTTGTGGAAAAAGAGTCCTTTATTCTGTCCTTACGCACAGATGTCACGCAAAAACATCGTTAAATTGCATTCGATAGCGGTCAAAATATATATTTTTGTTGAAATATGATACCCGAAATTTTTTGCGATTGAAATACTTCATACAAGGAAGTAATAAACTCAATGCTTATCAGCTATAGGTATTTTATCAATCATCGCAAATGTACTTTTAGGGATAATAGTACGAATAAATCAATTTCGTACAAAGAATAGCAGAATTTTCGGTTTCCTTCTTTCTTTCTTGTATGAATATTTTTAAATTTGCGAAATGATAATTTTGATGATGCTAAATTTATTTTCAAACCTTTTTATTTTTCTCTATAAAGTAATGTTTCTATAATTCTTTTCTTTTATTCCCAACTAGGAAAATTTCTATATATGAACATTTTGAACGTTTATATTTGATCATAAATAATATTTATTTAATTATAAGTGACGACTTGTTGTATTAATTTGATTGATCACAGATTACCTTTTATCGTTATAGATGGAGAGCTTCTTCCGACATTTTCGATTTCACCACTGATGTAAACACAGCTGAATTATCTAAAGGTCTTGCAAAAGCGAAATGGAAACATACTTTGCCTCCACTTTCTGAGTAAGTTGATTACAAATTATGTTACTTTCCAAGTTGCTGTAGCGGACACTCTGTAAGATTACATATTTATTAATCCTTAATAATATTTTTATCTTTAGTGCCACTTCCATTGGTTCCCATTAGGATGCAAATCAGTTAACGTGTATATAATAAAAGAATTCTAAATATAGGCTGTGAGCTTTTGGCAGAGATTGTACCTTCGTTTTTATTTCTTGTCCAACTGTTAGAATTAGATGGCCCCACCAATGGTCGAGTAGTTAAGACCGCTGAATGCTGATAATTTGACTGGGTTAAAAACTAGGTGAATAGGCTGGCTCAGTGTTTGGTTTTTCGTGGTTTTCTCCAAGTGTAACATGAATACGAGCCAGTTCTTCTCAGAAAGTTTTCTACGAAGGCATCTCTCTTCTTAGACGAATAATCCTTGCGTATTTTTTCATATTTAGATAACTTAACCTAATTGTTAAAATTAGATAAGTCGTCTTTATCATTTCTCTAACCATCTTGCTAGGATACTAGAAGTCTGAACCAAAAGCTAGGAGCAGAGTTAGGAATTGCTTTCTGAATTCCTAATATTACTTACATAACTTGTAAGGTTCTACTGTCTATCTGTTGTGTAGAAGCTTCAGAAATAGTGATTGCACCGAAGAAGGGTTAAAACTTCCCTTTATTAAACTCTTTAAATTATTTACAATGCGTCAACTTGACGCTAACATACTACGCCTCTGCTTGGTCGGTAACTGAAACAGTAGAATAAAAACTGAAGAATTCAAAATATTGACAAGTAGTAGAATTAAAATACAGGACTCATACAATCCTGTATCTTACAGCGCATAGATGAGTCTAGTGGCAGCAAGATAATAGCTATTAAGCCACGTCTAACCAGCAGTAACTGCTAAGCGGAAGCTTGCGTACAGCCACGCACAGATATTTTCCAGACTCTCTCTCTGCTGGAACGTCATTTAAACTTTTTCTCCCACTGATAGAATTTGAGTTCCTAACGCGCGCTACCAAAACTTAAATATTCTGGCACTGACAATTAGGGGAATGAATTAAATTTAACTGGTTATTTAAAATAAATATAAATCCCTACAAAGTTATAACGTAAAAGTTTATTTTAAACCTTTATCTAAGTTATAGTTATTTCGCTAAGTCGGCTCGACAAAACGCCTGTCGTTATACATAGAACCAGAATTTAGCTTGGTAATTTTTAGCTTTCCGTGCAACTTAGTGCAATTCGAGATAAATAGCGTCAGTTACGATATAAATTTCAACAAATTAATTAAATTTGAAACACTGTTCTTCCGACACGTTCTTGTCTTCTCTCTAAATAATAAGATTAAAATTCTAAATACGCAAGCCAACAGCTTGCCAGTATTTTAAGTGTCCCCATGCCTAACAGACATTTTTTTTATTATTATTATTTCCAATGGCTAGGCAAAACGTTACATAAAACTAAAATCTTACAAACAATAGAACAAAGGACAAAAAAGACCAAAGTCATTACCTGAGAAGCGCTTTTGCCTCCCAGTACCTCGACTCTTTTGCAAGACCACGAAGAGCCCCACATCGAAGCAGGTGGTCCCTGTCCATTCTTCTTCAGAATAAAACAGTCATAATATACGTACAAATATTGAAGCTTTTTCCGGAATTCGAACAAGGTTTTAATGATACGAAAACCAACAGCACTATCAGAGTGGCAGAAGTCGAAGCATATTTTCTATGTTGTGAACCCATATATAAAATTAAAACGAATGAGTCGTTTAAAATTGCTTTTTTATTAAATTTTGAAACATATAGTAAAATGTTTACTTAAAATATATTTCAAGGTTGAGTAAGGTATTAACACTTGTTACGAACAGTAATTTTACAGCCGAATTTCAAATAAGTATTAAAATATACTTTTCGGGAAGCTGATTTTTTTACAAATTAAATACTCTTATTCGTTTCATTTCAACTACTTTTCTGACTATACCAATTATCTTTACTAATAAAATTCTCGGTGCACATTCTACGATAAAAAAAAACTGTAATAGAATTTAAATTATAGCGTTCTTAATTGTTCATCCAGTGCTTGGCATTTATACAGTTAAATATTTATTAGGTATCTTCTTCAGAACGATAAATGATAACGATTATCGATTTCACGATAAATGTCATTGAAATAAACGATGATAATGTATTGCCCTAAATATTATATTAAGTTAATTGCATGCATTTTTATTTACATTTCATTTTACAGCTTCTAGTTTTAGATACTCATCGAAAGTTCTAATTTATATTTCAATTCTTAATTATCTGTTATATAAATGTTTAAGTAGTTCTGGATCTCAATATAATGGGATTTGATTCTTCTTTATACAGACTTTATAGTGCTTTGAATTTTTATGCTCAAACTGGTGTCATCATGGGAACAATAGAAGTTGATCCTCTCTGTGAAGGCGAAAGCATATATGACAGCGAGCTCTATCTTTTTGGAGAACGACTGCGATTTTTAGGTAAAATTTGAATGTTTTTTAATTGATGCTGCTAATTCTTTTGTTCATCACATTCACGAAAAGCAATGATTTGGATGCATCTTTAGCAAATATGCAAATTACAAGCAAAAGTTAAGATGATATAGTTTTATTCCAATTAAATGTACTGGGCTTTCATAAAGCTCCCATTTCATAAAGCTTTGAAGGAAAGCTGTTGATCCCAAAAGCTTCAAACTGTGTGTGCATATCACTGAGGCGCCACCCAACCGGGATAGGGGTTAGTGACTCTAATTGCCGTACCGATGGGCCAATCTCGAATCTCGGAGAAGGCATGGATGTTTGCAAATGTATAGTGCGTGTGCGGCATAGGCAAAGAATATGTATTGTTACGAAGGAAAGCTTCGCAGCAGCAGAAGTGGCTCCTTTCGAACGAAAAGGTGTCAGGACTGAGTGTTCGGTGCATATTCTTGGCGAACATCTTCGTGAAAACTTTAAGTCCTGATCTTGAACAGGGAGCTGAATGCAGCTATGTTCTGTGGTAGAAAACTGTGGTTAAGTGGTAGAAGAACTGCACTTCAGAAGGATTTAAAATCCTCTTTTATTAAACCACAATTATATACAGCCACTTCCCAACTCGGGAGGGATACAGAAAATAATGATTGCCACTTGGGTCTAAACTGAACAATCAAATTAATTTAAACTAAAGCTAATTAGCAATTAAATTGTCGTTGCTCACAGAACTATAACGCGAGGTTGGCCTCTAAACTAAATGGTGCGTAGCAAGATTTAACTAATACTAACGTACTTAGAATTACTTCAATAAGTAGTAGCGTAACAGCGCTAGGGCTTAAAATTTAAATACTAGCTGGTCAGGCGAACGTTGAATAGAGTAACAGTGGTCTGAGACTAAAAGCTCTCGCACACTGAGAGGTTCCTACCTCTCGTTTAAGTAGAACTTGGCTCCACTTCAAATTAGCATAAAGCTGAAACGCGCGCTTATTCTAAAGAGAAGTTGAAATGAGAACAGATAGAAAAGGGCAAATTAAAATAAAAC
Source organism: Stegodyphus mimosarum (assembly GCA_000611955.2). Classification (NCBI taxonomy): domain Eukaryota; kingdom Metazoa; phylum Arthropoda; class Arachnida; order Araneae; family Eresidae; genus Stegodyphus; species Stegodyphus mimosarum. The sequence goes on from KK113854.1 coordinate 620,786, forward strand.
TTTGTTAGTTTAAACTAAAACCCTACAGAGGGAAACAGCTGCGCATGCGTGAAATATCTGTCGCCAAAAAGCGCCAAAGCTCGAAGTTCGAACAGGTTCGACGGTCACGTTTATCAAGAGTTTAAAGCTGTGTGACTCCATTTTTTCTCCCTCCATATTGACGGATATAAAGTCAGACATCAAACTGTGATATGTATAATGCAAGTTCAACAGCCAGTGAAAGTGAAACTTCACCTAATATTTCATCATTTCCCAGGTCAAAGAAAGATTCATCTTAACCCGTGTTCCTCAATTTCCTATACAGGTACCGGAGGAGGAAAATCTCGGCCAGGTGCGGTACATCACAGAGGGGAAATTCTCGCCAACAGGTTCCATCGCCAAATCTCTTGGCAAATGTTCCCTTTTCTTTCTAGCGGCGTAAAAGACAAACTGGTTTACATTACGTCTGTGGAGCCTTTCCTTCTTTACATAGACGTTCTTTGGCATGGGGCACTCCAGATATGCGGCGAGCCGAAATTTCTCTCGATAGTTTAGTGGTAGAGGAAGAGGGGTAAGAAGCCTTTGGACCCGTTCTCTCGCGATGCTCTCAAAATTGGGAACAGAAATGAGCTAAAATCGAGTTGTCACCTATATAGTGCACAAGGCTTAGCCAAAGATAGACGCATTTGACTCCTTGCCACGATAAATATCGTGTTCTTATGCTGACCATTGTTACATAACAGCAACAACATACTCTTGAGGCATTATAAATTCTTTACGAAGAGAGAGAACAATACAAAATGTGAAAAATATGCCACTAGGTGGTTATTTGTAACGCCCATCGTCATTTTCAAAATATGCAAAATATTATGTATGATTCAAATGTGTATTTTTTAAAAAATGAATTTTGGTCTTTTAGTGCAAGTTAAAATAGGTATTTTAGATTGTAATTATTATATTAAATCGCTATGTATTTGTGATGCTGTTTGTTGCAAAAATACCCGTTGTTTGCTTAACGGAATACGGTAAATCGTGCGGAGACTATCTTTCTAAAGGGAAGGCATATTTTCTTGGAAGGTTTTCTAAGGAAATCTAGATAATGTTTAGCCGGGCCACTCTGTTACCGAGCTCGGGAGATAAGCTCTTTATTCTTATTTGTTGGTAAATTGCATATTTTATTTATTTAAAAGTGATTGAATTATGTTCCGGTTAAGGTCTTTATGCCTTTACTTAATTTACATGAAAAAGTTGTAGAATTATCAACAATTTAAAAGTTTAAGTGACGCTAAGCCTAATGAGGCCGCCATTTGTTTATATTTGAAACTCTTAGTAGAATAGTGAATTAAGTCCGTTGTGTACTAATTTCAGTGTCTTTTTGCCCAGTGTGACCAAAAATTAACTTTTAGTTTTGTACAGCAAAAATTTTTTCATTCTGCGCGCTGGCCGAATTGTTTATTTTTGAGTAGAAACTCTAATTTCGACTGTAAAAAAAATTTTTTTTTAAATTTTAAACAGCGTCTGGTTTTTTTAGTTTTTTCTGTATTTTCCAGTTTTCGATAAAGATTGAGTTTTTATGTTTTTTTTTTTTTTTTTTTTTCCGTTTAATAGAAGTGAGAACTGAATTGATTATATCAAAAATTTATCTCTAATGAAATTCGAGAAAATAAGTTTAAATGAAGTACAGAGGAAATGTGCATAATTTAATAGGCAGTTCCAGGAAATCATGTGGTGTTCATGTCAGATTTCTTTTTTTTTTCAGGCGATACAACTTTAGTTACTGGAGCCGAGTTCTGTCACGTCTTGGGACATGATTGGAAAGTAAGTAATTTTCCTAAATAATTTTTTTCTAGTTTTCGCTCTCTGTATTTCTCGACTTAATGGAGCATATTCGTCAGTCATCTGGATAGAAAACAAAGAAAAACTAATTTTTTTTTTTTGCGTAAAGTAAGAGGAGACAAGACATTTGCAACTTTTTCCAATGTAACAAAAAAGAACGCATCGAAAAATTAAATGCTAAGCCAACAAGAGTCGGCATAGTGTGAATAAATTAACGAGATTGGTTGTATTAAATGTAAACAGAACCTTCTTCGTCATTTGCAGGAGTAAAAATGAAGGAAAAGAAGCATGTGCGTATGTGAGAAGAATATAAAGAAATTTGAGAATGTTCTGGCTAAATGATAAAACACAAAACCATTGGTGCCATCGATTGATCTAATGTAAAAACAACCGAGAAAAAATTCCTGAAAATGTATTTTAAAGAGAAATTTGATTTGCGATCACTTACCGGAACCGAGAGATTGTTTTTAATGTAAAATGGCTCGAGAAAATCTATTCCCCAACAGGTAAGAAATTGAAGGCTGTGCTTGTTTAGAACTGTAGCACCATATTGACTTATGTGTAGCTTTATGCTCTAGTTCCAGGATCATCATCTACAACTTCAGACTCAAAGTTTCATCATATATATATATGCGATATGCTCTAAGTACGCAGTCACGAATCCGTTCCTTTTAACTTTTGGCTGTAGACATGACCGAGTGGATAAGGCAAGATTAAGACGTAAAACTAATTTCGGCGATCACCATCTTTATTTGTGGGCACACAAAAGTTACTTCTTTAGCAGACAAATTACTTTTCGATCATTCGATTATAATTGACTACAAATAATCTTTATATGCACAGATAAAAACTACGACGTCATTTCAGGAAAATAAGCAGCATTTAAACATTGCGAGTTGCCATCATGAAGGCGTAAGCGAAAGAGAACGCAGCAGTTCAAAGGAAGGTGGCAGGAATGTGATGCTTTCAGTTCGAGTTAGAGAAAGTTTTGGTTTATAATATTTGATTGGACAGGAGGTATCTGCATTATAACGTTACTTAATTTCGAATGATTTCGATTTTGGGAGAAAGGATGAATTTAATGGGAGAGCACCAAATTTCGAATGTTAATTTTGATGTCCCGAATTATTTCTTAAAACAGCTATCATATTTTATTGTATCTTACACATACACAGATAATATAAACATATGATATAATGTATACAATAAATATACATGAGAAAATATGACAGTACTGAAGCTATATAAAAAATTGATCATTTTCTTAACTTTTAACCTGTATAGAACCAAAGATTAAAAATACAGAAATTTATACATTTAGTAAAATAGGAAATATTTCCAGTATGATAAATTTTCAGTGCGAAATCTTAAAAAAAAAACAAAGCCCTTCGATAAGGAAGTGAAAAAGCTGACAAATGATTTTATGAATTTGTACTTATTTTTAAGAAAAATTAAGTCATCGATTGTGCGAGCAAAGAAATTCTGTTACGTATCCCTTCTTCTTATTTTACAGGATGGGAAGTTTGTGCACCTTGGAAAAATCTCAGTTGCAAATATTGTTCAAGAGTAAGTACATTTATTTTCATTGCCTAACAAACCCAGTAAAGTAAGAAAACCAATAAAGTAATAAAACCAGTGCGATTCCAGTAACTAAAGAACTCAAAATTTTGTGCAGATCTTTTGAGTAAATAATAGCAATAAAACACAAAACTTTATCATCTGATTTGCTTTTACTAATTTTTCTGTTCGAGTTGTAGCCAGTTTATTGAGTTGTTTAGTATTCTAAAATTCTGAAATACTTCCGAAAATGAGCTAAGTTGCTTAAAAAAAATGAAGAAAGGAACTGTCACAGCTGAATACTCCACAAAACATTAGCTTGAAAGCGTGACGTGTAATTTTTCCATAATGCATTTAAATTGATCTAGGGAAGAAACTCTAATTCAATGAAGTAAATTAAAACGAAAATTAAAAATTATTTTTTTAAAACTCTACTGCGGATTGTGGTTTTCTGCGATTAATCTTCGTAGAGCAGCTCAAGAAAGCGTTGAAAGAACCAAAATCCACATTTGCCGCAGAATTACTGTCTGCAGCGCCATTAACATCAGAGCAATGAGCAGAAGTGTTCGCTAGCCAAATTAGCCAGGCCACATAAATGCAGCCGCCCAATCGGTATAGTGGTTAGCATCGCTGACTGCCGTGCCAAAGGGCCAGGGCTCGAATCTCGGAGAAGGAATGGATGTTTGAAAATGTATAGTATCGGTGCGGCACTCTAAACATGCGGCGAGCTGGAAGTCCTCTCGTGTGCACTCCCTTCGCCGAAAGACCCCCGCGGTGCTCGGATTCCCCCCCTCCGCCGCGGTGCTCTCCATCAAAATTGGGAGCGGAAATGAGCTAAATCACACTGTCACCTATATGGTGTTCAAGACTGTTGCCAACGACAGGCGTATCTTGCGTTCCTTGCCACGAGGAATTTCATGGGCTTGGGCTGATGTTATTGTCAGACAAGTAAGCATAAGCAACAAGAACAACAATAACGTAAATGATGCACATTGGTAAACTAGCAAGATCCATACGATAGAGATATTTTTGCAATTAGTTATGGCCAAGTGACAGAGAAATTTGATATATTAGAATTGATATATTAGTTCCAGAATGTTATGAGGAACTTCTCTCCCAGCCATTTTATTACGTAGATTCACCGATACAGACTGATGCTGCATTTAATAAGTCTGCTGATACTAGAAAAGTCAATAAGAGAATTGGTAAGTCAGAACTAGTCTTCTCGAAACAATTAGATAGGGTATTTCCAATAATGCTACAATGTCTGGGAATCCATTATAAAATAAATGCCTCGTCCCCTTTAAAGAAGAGAGTCAAGATTAATATGCAGTAATACAGTCATTTTTTTGCCAAAAATTGACTGCATTGCAATGTGTCCGCTGGATGGTTGGTTTAAACATAGGAATCGTGGTAAGGACTGTCAGCCAAATTTGGCAGCTAGTACTTTGCAGTCAAGAAGGAGTTTTAAATGTTGAATCTAAGTTTAGAAGGCATATTATCGGCTCAAAACAATCGCATCTCAGAAGTTTTTACAATAATTTCAGAACAGATTATTTTGAGTAATTTACAACTTTTTCTGGATGGTCTTAGATGCCATAATCAATAGCTCTGCTTCATGTTTCAACAGCAAATTTGATGCAGGTATTAAAGGAAGCTCAGAGCACAAATCATTTGAAGCACTCCATTTAAGCCCTGCTAATCTCTTTAATAATGCATTTTTAGAAGCACCAGTCTCTTTATGTCGCTTTGTCTGAAACAACGACAAAAATCCTAGAAACGGTCAAAATAGCCTTTTTGTTTATACAGAGGTTAAAACATAAAGGCCATCTTGTGCTACAATAAAACCACAATTCGTGGTGAGGTAACTAAATCGAACAGTCGAATTTAAATCAAACGTTCAGCAGCAGTCAAAAACTACACAATTAAATACTATTAGTAGCTGTATCACTAACTCTACCATCTCAATTAAAGCTTCGGCAGCAAGAAAACGCAAAGCCGAATAATTACAACTATTAAAGCTGGAAAGAAATTAACCGTAGCCCACGCAATACCAGAAACACATTCTGTTTCAAATCCAAAACCCTCAGTTTAAATACTCATTATCAATTTGCATTCTGGTCAGGAATACAAAAAGAGAAGTTAAAAAGAAACTGAAATTATAAATAAGTGGTTACTTCACATAATATTCTATGCAATTGTAAGATCTTGAGGATTTGTACTGAAGGTAAACACTTGATAATTGGTATTATTAATATTTATAATTATTTTATTCTCTCCTGATTACAATAAAAGACTCCTGTTTACAATAAAGAATTAGAAGTGAATCATACCACCATATACCACTTCCCCATTAAAAGCAGCTGTTGAAAAGTGATTCTCTTATATTCTGAAAGTTTGATTTCTACATGAAAACATATATTTTCGAATTTCTCCTTTTCCTTCAACGGAAATTATAACTGTACATTTCAGAATATTAATCTATATTGAAACTATGTTGGAAAAAATTTTTACCATTCATAGTTATGAGCATTAATTCTACAATAATTTCTGTGTAAATTAAATATAAATCAGAAAACTAAATTAAGTAACTTTCATAATTAAGTACAACTGTCTGAGTAACTTGAGTTAAAGCTCCCTCTCCCACAGCAAGAGCACTGGTCATAAAAAAAATCATCCTCTTCCCCAGACAGCCTCGGTGAGAAATCCATGGAAGTGTTACTAAAAATCATTAAGCAACTTCTGGATTCTTTTTGATTTAGTTTTCTTGATTTTGTCAGTGGACTGCAATACCAGGTCATCTGCGAACAAAAGAGTATTATCAGTTTTTTCAACAGTCAACTTTTGGCTCTTTTACTCTTTTGTACAAAAGAGTACAAAGGAGCAAAAGAGCACTATTTTATTTCTCTATTCATATTATTGATCATGATACTGAGGAGGATTGGATTTAACACTAAGCTCTAAGGCAATGCTTGTCGAGTTTGTGTAAAAGAAGATACTAAGTTTGTAAGGATTTTAAGTTCACTAACGTTTATTTAATTTTAAAACTTTACTATCATCTCTTATTTTCCACTTCCGGCCAGAATTAACGCGTGAGTATGTTTATGCAAATTGTACTTGCTAAAGCTTAAGTATTTAAGTTGTGGCTTTTTGCCAAGAGAGAAGAAGGAAGGAAAGAGGGCTCTCTTGGTATGGGTCTTTACGCCAGCTTGCCATCAATTACTGTCCACCTTTAAAAAGGGCAGAGGTTTACTCGTCTTGAAAGTTAAAGACGTATTGTAGTTTTCCGCAGTTTGCGTACTACAAACGTACTAATTTAAAAGGCCAGTCTTAGTGCTAGTTATCTGTGTAAATATTAAAAATAACTCTTATTTAAATTTTAGTTAGTTAGTAGCCTTATATTCTTTTACGTTCAGACCACACGTGGTTGGTCGTTGTATCCCGAAGTTCGGGAACGTTTGTAAAATCGATAAGCAAATAAAGGGGTAATTCGAACCGTCCTTATCTTTGTTGTATGTTCTACACATGCACGAACATAGCTTTTAGTAAGCTTCTTGTTTCTACTCAGGACTACAGTTATGTTTTCAAAATCAACTAGAATCTGCAAAAGTCCTGATAAGTTACCGAACCTGGTCGTAATCAGTCTTTGATTCAGAAAGGATATAATTCAA
>KK113854.1:636957-658683 GCA_000611955.2 Stegodyphus mimosarum
ATTAGCAATTAAGGGTGAAAACCTTTTCTCCCTAATAGAATTGAATGGTTAGCATTAATTCATATTCATCACCTTATGCAGTTTTACAAGTAATATTAAATTATGAAATTTTGTAACTTAACACAAAGATTATTTCTAATATATTAGAAACGCCGTTGTTATTTTGTAAGATAAGTAAACACACACACAAACATATATACATATATTGTTTTATTTTATTTTATTTATTTTTTATGTAGGAATGTACAAGGACCGTCTAAAAGACGAAGTTTCATGAAGCAATCAGGAAAGGAAAAGGTGTCGTTTGTTAAAGGTAGAAATTTCTACATATTTTTTTAATACAAAATTTCATTATTTGAGTATTGAACATATTCTTAACTTCATAAATGAAGTTTTATTTTTCTTAGAATTTAGGAATAAGCAATTTTTCATTATTCAAGTATTGCAGTAATATAAACTTATTAATTCAATTTAATCATTATTGTAATAGTAGAAGCCTATTATAATCTTGTCGCATTAAACAAAATGCAATGAAAACTTGAAAAAAATAGTTACTATTTATAAGCTGTAGCTGTACCTTTCTTTATCCTAAACATTTAATATAACTTTGTTGTCATACAATATTTTTTTATATTCTTGATATTTTTTAAGTCTTGTTGATGTCTCTATTTCCGTTTCAAGGTAAAAAACATTTTTCTAGAAAGCTTACTTAGGCATAAAATAATTACACTAGACGAGTTTCCTTTGAATAAAAGTAATATAAGTGCATAAAAGTCATACGTCGGAAGTGTAATAAAATGAGAAAATGTATTAGATGCAAGCGAAAAAATAGTTAAAAGAAGAGCAGTTTATTTGAATCTTAAATGAATTTTTTAAAATTCTTAGCTACTTGCAAAACCAACAGTCTAAAATCTTTATTATAAATGCATACATACTATATATATATATATATGTATAGCCTAGATTCTCTCTCTCTCTCTATATATATATGTATTCTAGGGTCCAGTTATAGTCTCTCTCTATGCCGAATGGAAACATGCCCGCACATAGGAGATAAAAGTATTTTATTTCGGGTAGAACTTTTCTTTTATATCGAAGAGTTCGCTAATTAAATTTGAATGAAAAATATCTTACTCTCTGCCTCTTGTATATCCTTGAGTGATACCTGAGTTCTGATTAAGTTTGGAATATAAATATATTCATAAAGCACAAGCGACACTGAGTTTTTAATCAAAAGTTTACTAAATTCGCCTAAAATAAAAATTAAGGGGCGTATATAGGGGTACGTAAAGAATGCAGCCGCATTTAGACCCAAGATCTTAGAGGCCCCTTAGACGTTCCGCTGAATTAGATTTATAATGTTTAAACTTTAATTTTAGAAAGAAAATAGAAGTAGACTGGTTACGTTTTGCTTCTATAAACTTCCATATGCAGGGTATAATCAGTACAGCGGTGACAAACTTTCAGGAGAGATAGGGTACACGTAGACGACGGGAAGTCACATAGCAATGCATGGTCGGAAGCGCTTTCCTGGCACGGTAGTGACGACACAAAACGTAAAAAAGGAAGGACACAAACAGTGAGACAAAGCGTGCTTTATTATGTTTAGTACAGCAGAAACCAACAAATAAAAGCAAAAACAAACAACGATCGTTATTAAAGAAGGTCGAAATTACGACCCCGGGACTCTGATGCAGGCCTCACTTGTCCGGCGCATGGAAGACCTGCATCACGAATGGAAGATGCATTACGCACGGTTTCTGGATCACGGTCCTGGTCGTAATTTCTTACACCTTCTTTGATGACGATCGTTGTCTCTTTATGTTGCTTTTTTTTGTTTTTGCTCTACTCCGAATAATTAAACAAGTTTTCTCACCCAATTCGTGTCCTTTCTTGATTTTTGTGTCGTCACTATCGCGCCAGGAAAGCGTTTCCGACCATGCATTGCTATGTGATTTCCCATCGTCTAGGTGTATTCTCTCTCTCCTGAAAGTTTGTCACCGCTGTACTGATACACCCTGTATATATAATGGTTTTACGGAAGCAAAAGCAGAGGTTAGTGTAGTTATCGATAGGGGAAATATAGAGCCCCTTAAGCTTCTTTCATTCCAGCCCTTTTACATTAACCTTCGATCCATCTTCGTTTTTGTGAAGTTGCAGATGTTTAATATCAGGGATTGCCTGAAAACAAAGCTGGACAATTGTTACTTGAAAGTAAATTCGAATACGAAAAGCGTTGTATATTGCTATTCTCATTCTTTGAGACGTGAACGCTTTCAAATTGTTGATGATGGAAGCCATATTGATTCCGCACTAGTGACAATTTGACTCCCAGACTTATTATGAAAGCAATTACCGAGGGAAGCCTGTGACAAAATGCTGCTAATGTACAGAGGAGGAATATTAGAACTCTCTGTAATTCATTATATATCTAGGTAAGGAGATTCAAAAAATGTTTTCTTTTCTTTGCGTTATTGTCGCACATCAGATATTTTTGCATACATTTGAAGTAGTTACCTTAGGGTAAAGATTAATAATGCTACTGGGGCACTTTTGGCTGCTTAGCCATGACTGGTTTTCAAGTGTGGTTAGAAAGTTAAGTCATCTACGTTGCTGTTATGTAGTATAATTTTTAAAAATATTAAAAAAAATAAATAAAACATTTCAAATCCCGTTTCTTCGTATCTAAAAACTTAATTTCTCCTTTTCCCATTTTTTTGGGTTGTTTTTCCTCTCTAATTACTAGAATAACCAATTTATTAATTTTGTACAGTTTTTTTCAATTAATAGAACAGGTACTTAAAGAAATTTTGTAATGCACAGTAATTTCAATACTTATTTAAATGTATTTAATTGCAAGAGAATTCACTAAGTTCTTTGCCATATAGCAAACATAATTTTTTGATAGTAACGAAATCTTTTTCGACATGTTAAGATAATCAACAATCGAGGCAAATACTTTTTTATAGTTTTAAAGCCAATGACAATCGTTATAACGATCTGTCGTATCCAACAGAAGACGGACTTTAAAATGTGTGGCCAAAAATTACAGGAAAAAAGGCTTGTAGAGTCATTAGGTTCTTTTTGATGCTGGAGACGTGAAAAATGAGCAATGCCTTCTCCAAGACTCGAACCACGGACCTCTCGAATACGCGCCGAACGTGCTAACCACTACACCACGAAGCCATGCTAAGAAGGAGGGAGAAATACCTAATATACTCCTCCCTTTAAAGGGCGACTGAGGATTAGGGGACCCAATCGCCAAACCCTGGTGGTGGAGAATCATCATCCACCACCTTCTTCAATTCGGGGGCCACTGTAGAATCATTAAGTTTTTTTGGTGCCGGAGACGTGAAAAATAAGCAAGGTCCTCGCCGGGACTCGAACCACACACCTCTCGAACCTCGCCGGGCCAGGAACTACGCGCCGAGTGTGCTGGCCATTACACCTCGAAGGTATGCTAAGAAGGCGGGAGAGATACCTTATAAGCTCAAAATTCAAGTGTGTAAGTAACCATTGTAAGTTTTCCTAAACAATTAATAGACCTAAGAAGTTTTTTTTTTTCTTAAATCAAATAATTCATGTTTTTGCAATATTTAATTAGCTATAGCTGTTTTACATATATGGTATAGCTTAGCAGAAATTATCATTAGTTCCTTTGTTTGGGTAATATTCATGAATATTTAACGAATTTCAGTTAATAATGAATTGACTGCTAGGTTAATTTAAAGTTTATTTAATGTTAACTTGGTTAACTTAATGTTAATTTAGAGCCAATGTTTGGTATTTTTAAATTAATGAAAAATTGTAATGAAAAATATTCTTAGAAAGAACTGCAAGTTCTATAAATGAAATGAAAACTTGTTATTTCATTTCTATAAATCATAATCATAAAAATTTCCTTACGAAAAAAATTCTATCATGCGCTTTCCACCTTGGTATCATGTAAGCGTCTGCTTATAGTGCTTAATTATTAATTCACGCACGAGCAAATTTATCATTAATGAAAAGCCATTGATTCCCTCCCTCCCCTCTTTTTGGGAGAATGTTGTAAGTCATGGGAAGTGAAACCCAAAAATATGTTTTGTATAGGGGCCCACGAATTCTAGTTACGCCGTTGGAAATAAATAAAAAACGAATTCGAAATTCAAAATTCTAGCTGTGAAGTGCACATGTTCGTGTAGAAGACTATTCTACACTCATGTCCATAAATTAAGGATGATGCAAAATCAGGCAAAGGAAGAGTTAGAAGCAAAACAAATTTGGCTTATTTGTATAGCTTATTTATTAAACAAGAGGTAAAGAGCAAAAAAAGATGCTAATGTTGGATATTATTAAGAAAATTAGCGAATTTTTCTCCCTGGAGCAAACTACAGAAAAAAAAAGACTATTTACAAAAAACCAATATTACATGGTCGGTATGATTGTTAATACATTGTATGTCTCCCAGACGATGCAATACAGTCCGTACAACGCCTAGACATGCTGAGTATCTAATTATCGATCTGATCTTGGGGGATATTACACCACTCAAAAAGCAATGCTCTCCGAAGTTCCGGTAGATATCTAGGAGGAGGTTGACGGGCTGCAACTCGTCGGCCAAGCATGTCCCACACGTGCTCTACTCTTCAAGTCCGGTGAGAATGCTGGCTAGTCCATACGGGTGATATTTTCCGATTGAAGGCATTCGCTTACGATGTTTGCACGGTGAGGACGGGCGTTGTTATCCATAAAGACAAATTATGCGCCCATGACGCCCCGAAACAAACGCACATGTTGTTCCAGAATGACATCCCGATAGATTTGGCTTGTTATGGTTCCAATTTGAACATGCAGGTCAGTTCTGAAACCCAGAATAATTCCACCCCAAACGAGCACTCCTGCCCCACCGTAACGGTGTCGTTCAATGATGTTTTCTTGGTGGTAACGGGTATCTGGAGCTCTCCATATGAAAGTCCGGCGAGAATCAGACTGCAAGCTAAACCTGGACTTGTCGGAAAACATCACACAAGCCCACTGTTGCGGTGTCCACAATGCATGCTCTCTACTCCAGGCTAACCGCAGGCGACAGTGAGTTGCAGTAAGTGGAACGCATTTGACAGGTCTATGAGCATATAGACCAATCTGCCCTAAGCGTCTGTACACGGTCTGCCTTGAAATTGTGGTACCAGTGGCTTAAGAGAGCTGACGAGACAGGTCTGAGGCTGTGCTCCGCCTGTTTCTTTTGGCAGTAACTGCCAAATACCGGTCCTCATTCGGCGTTGTAACTCTGGGGCGACCTGTGCTGTAACGTCTACTCACATTACCATCATCTTGGAATTGTTGCCAAAGCCTGGAGATAACACTCTGGGCAATTCCAAGTTCGTCTGATACTTCCAGTTGGGTACGCCCATATGCCGCCCATATGCACGACTGCCGACAATTCTACCACGTAAAAAATCATCCAAACGCGTTCTTTGTGTCATAACTATTCGGTTATTGCACTGAAATGCTTATAAAGCGCCTGCGAACAATTTTTACTTCTTTGCCTGCATTCCTTATATATCACTCTCTTACACTCTCGTCATTGTGACGTACCATCGGTGTCATCTGGTTACTTCCTGAAATTTGCATATGATTCTTGAAAATGTGTGTAGTGATTTTAGAGGTGATATACTTATTTGAGAGTTTGATTTCCGCGTGACTCCGAATTATCCTTAATTTATGGACATGAGTGTACTTCATGGCTTAAAGCTTTGCTGCCTCCAGATGTGCCGTTTTCCGCGCGCTAGGAGCATACGTACGTACATATACGCACGGTCTCCTTTTATAAACAATAAAAATTAAGAGATCATTTTAAAGGGAGTAGTTACGAGTTTTCGAAAACAATGATTTTTCCGATGAAAGATAACAAGAAATTTAAAATAGGATTGTACAAGAACGGCTTAAATATTTTAGCAGACATTTGAAATCACGCTGGACTTTCCTTTTAAATTGATATGCATATTAATTTTTAAAGTAATTCATAAGCTGCATAATAATTGAAGTAATATACACAAAATCCAGTGTTGAATTGTTTTTAGCTCGGCTCAAAGAGCGTTAGCCCAGAAGGCCTATTAATTTCGTTTCGTTGAAAACTTTAAAAGGCTGTATTACTTTTCATACTGTTGCCACCAAATATTATCGCCCTGTATTATATTTAAAGAAATGAAATAATGAAGAATCTGTAAAAATATATGCACGTTTCTCGCATTGTGATAAAACAACGGTACCTAGAGCCATTCAAACTTTGAATAACGTAATCCTCCACATGAATATGGACATCAGGAAGCCCAAATTTGGAATTTGTTTTATTACCTATTCCATATTTTGTAAAACTTTAACGAATTTTCGATTAACAAACTTAACGATTTCAAAGCGAGCAATAGCAACACTGTACGAAAAAAAAATTTTTTTTATCCCTAACGCGCAAGAATGTGTATCTGAAATTCTAAAGATATACATATTTTAAAATTATTTTGCGATATTGTTGTTGAACTGAATTTTATGGTTTAAGTGCGAAGAATATGATATTTAATGAATAAAGGCAAAACACAAACCGTTAAAAGAATCGCCTTTGGGCGTAATACATATAAAATCTGAAAACTTTCAGATTTTGTTTTGAATTATTACAGCAACTTTTTAAATACTGATAACAATTATTTACTGTATAAATGTAACATGAAATTTGAAACGAAGAATCTAATTTAATACGTATACTCTGCATGCAAAAAAAATTGGAACAGTTCTATATCTTCCATTCTACTGGTCGATTGACGAAATTTAACTTAATGTTCTTCATGTCCCGAAAGCACGCGGATATAGATTAGATTTATATATAGCATTGCTCAAACATAAGTATTTTGACATAAAATCGAACTTTTCCGAATTGACATACCAATTTTTTCTATCTTCCGATTTTTGACTCAGATCATACCAAAGTGCCAAATTTTGTAAAAATCGCTTGAGTAGTTTTTAAAAAATTAGCTCTCAAAATTTTAGCTCCTCAATGTTAATTAAATTTAGTATATATTTATTAATATCTCTTTTTTCTTATTAAACTTATTTGGTTCATTTTTTTCACTTAGTTCCATATTTAGGTATATTCCAAATAAAATTCGCATATATTTTCTAATTTAATTTTTAAATTTGTATTTTTCAGTAATTTTTATAAATTTTTCGAAAAACGTGGTTATACTGCAAAAACGTTTTGTTTATTCAAAATTTCCTAAGATATACGTGAATTAATTCATTGAGCCGGTGTGAAATTTGTCATTTTTATTTTAAGCAATAATAATCCTAAATGTGGTTTACGGACCTAAAAATAACAACTGTGATTAAATATAATATAAACACAATTACTTGAAAAAAACGAACGATGCACAATAAAGGGAATGGAAAGTAAGTTATAATAAATTAAGAATTTCGCCAAGTGACTTATTCTTGGCGCAAACAGAAATATGTGCGCAAAGATAAATTTTTGAATTTCTCGGTAATTTTTTCACCAAATTCTATAAACTTTAATATTTAGGCATAATTTCAGTCAAAGAATCAAAATATGGGAAAAATCGATATGCCATTCCAGAAAAAGTCCGATTTTGTATCAAAATAACTATGTTAGAACAATATTATGTATAAATCTAATATATATTGGCTCCCAAAAAGTGTTCGTACAGTTAAAGTTTCAGTGAAATACTGCTTTATTCATTCATAAAATTAATATTTGAGAATAAGAATTTTTTAGTAATATGTATAAATTTTTCTTAACAAAAATGCGTTAGTTATTTCATGAACATAGTAATTTTTTTTGGAAAATCAATAATAAAAATGCAATAAAAAATTACCTCACAAAAGTTTTCGTACACTAAAGAAATTTGCATATATTAGTAAATATTGTAGCATTTTTGTTATTATTTTGTAAGATAGCTTACAGCATTTATGACAACTTTTAAATATCTGGTCATAAAGTTCACCATTTTTTTTTGGTAATATCTTCATCAATGTTCTTCCATTCTTCCATTATTCATCTTTTTAGTTCGGTTGTCGTTTTTATGTTGTGTCTTGGTACTCTAACTTTTAAGTCTCTCCAAATGCGTTCTATCGGGTTTTAATCCAGTGACTGAGGTGGTGTTTTCAGAGCATATGGACAATTATAGACACGCCAAAGGCGAATGTTAAGGGACGCGTGCTTAGGATCGTTATCCTGATAAAAAATAAAGTTGTTTCCAGTACCCAAATTTTTGGAGAATAATTTTAAATTACCGTTTAAAATATTTAAATAAAGACCACGGTTCATTACGTCATCAGTAAATACCAAATTACCAGTTGGCAAGCACCTCCACACAAAGGCACCTTCACCGCCCTGCTTTACTGTTCTAACCAAGTTCTAATCCTCATTTTTCTCGTCTTCATATAATTGTATGCCCATCGGAACCAAAACTGTTAAATTTGCTGTCACCTGCAAATAAGACATGGTTCGAATATGCTTCGGGCTTATTTACCGTTGATTTTGCGAAGGAATGTATAAGCTTTCTATTTTTTGCACTTCCATAAAATTTCCTTCGAGCAGAGCGCCCATGTAATCCAGCTGAACTAAGTATTCGTATAAACGTTACACACTCAATCGTGGATTTTCGCAGATTTTTTAAATACAAACTCTGATAACGTTGAGCTAACTTTGCTAGACGACGTCTTCTTACCTTATTTTCGATCCGATTTTCTTCTTTAAAGCGTTTTATCACATATCGCACCGTAGAATGAGATAATTACTAAATTAGCAATATTTAGGAACGATTTTCCACACTTTTGATGAAAACTGATGGATTTTCAAATGATATTTGTTATTTCCTTACGACTAGAACCCATTTTTAAATATTAAATGAAATATAACAAAGCAAGCAAGCGAAGAATAACACCAAGCAAATTTTTATAAAAGTCATCAAAATGCAAAAATAAAAAAAAAGTTTCAGACAATTTTATTTATGAAATTTTTTGAAAATGTTTCAATGTCCGATCACTTTTATGGCGTTCTTTATCTATGCCTCCCTTCATTTTTCAATTTTAGAAAAAGGAAAGAAGTCAGTATTAAAAAAAATGTTTTTTTTTATTCAAAATCGCATGGAGATGATAAAAAAATATTGGGCTTTATATTCGAATTCAGTTCCCGGCTACAACGTCTACAAATTTATAAAGTGTACGAACACCTTTGGAAGCCACTGTATATCGCTTTCGAGACATTAAAAACTCAAGTTTAAATTTCGCCAACCGGCCCAGTAGAACCGGGAGATATAGAACTGTCCCATTTTTGGGGGACGAATGTACGTTCGTTATGTACGTTTATGATTAGTAAGAAAGAAATTGTTTCGCAGATGTACCTCCAGTTGTACGCTTTTCGGATGAAATATGTCAAGAGCCAGATGTGAGTGGAGGTAAAGGTTCTTCTTTAGGAAAGCTTACCCAATTAAGCAAAGATCTTCAAAATGTAAGTAAAAGAATAACTTTTCAGAAGTCATACTTTTCTATTCGATTATGATTCGGTATAGTTCTTAAAGTTTATGTGTTTTAAGCGCATTGAGAAATGTTTTTTAAGTACTGTGTAAAATGCATTAATTAAAGCAATGCATGTATTATATTAACTAAGGATCCGAACACCTGTAGGAAAATCTTTATTTAAAACCTTATTATACATATTATTCAAAGAATTTTCGAAACTGCGGAAAAAAATGATAAAGAATGACATGTTGGGTAAACCTGAGTGCAAGATAATGGACATTAATTGACGGAGATTTTATTTGCAGACAAGCGCCTTCAAGAATGCAGCGTTGGTTTCTTCAGTTGACATTAAATAGTCTAGATTCCCTACAAGGCACAACTTGCTTTGTTTCTTTTCATTATCCTCCCTCCAGTATAGAGTGCTACTGATAACTACTAGTGAGTTCTCGAAAATTCTTTGATTTCTATTTCTGATTGCATTTTCAGACAGGCAAGTGCTACCACCTTTTCCTGTTGTAGTTAAATAATACCCAAGTACGACAAACAGAGAGAGAGGTAGATTAACTTCAAAAGCAATGCGTTCACGCTAATAGTTAACAACGATGACCTTGCTGACTGTTATGATTGATCTCACTTGTCTGACCTTATCAGAAAAAGCCCACGAAATTCATCGAGGCAAGGAGTACAAGATTACACCAGTCGTTGGCAAGAGTCTTGGGCACCATATAGGTTACAGTACGATTTTGCCCAGTTTTACCCCGACTTTGAGTGAGAGCTTCCCGGGGGGGATGGTTCGAGGGTCTCCTACCACTAAACCACATGAGAGGACTTTCGGCTCGCCATATATTTAGAGTGCCCCTATGCCGCAAAGACACTATACATTTACAAACATCGATGCCTTCTCCAAGATTCGAACCCAGGCTCTTCGGTGCAGTAGTCAGAGTCACTAATCATTATCTCGTTTGGGGAAGTACCTCTGTTGAAGGCGGATGAAATGACGAAAGCAATAAAGCAAGTGATAAAATAAATAAATAAATAAAGAAAGTAATAGAACAAGAAATATAGCAATTCTAGAGAATTCAGGAGATTTAGTTGCAGTTGAAGAAACCTGTAGAATTGAATTGCAAGCCTTCTACTAAAATAAAATCTGAATCAATTAATTTTTTTTAAAATTAATATCACCAGCCTATATTTTTTTATAATACAGTCAACGATTAACCCAGTTGAGGATCTTAGATACAGAGGTTTCTTTTTAACAATCATAGCGAAAAAGCATGTTTTTAGTTTGGCTTGCTAACAAAGATGATCTCCTAAATTCTTGTTGAGTTGTTAAAAATTGGGTCTTGTTTAAGAGATCGTACCTCTACGATGATAACATTGTGCAGATTACCAGGGCTTTCGTCTTCGCCCATGTCTCTATTTGAATAGGTTTTATCATAGATACGACAACAATGACATAATGATAATATGGTAAACATTTGTACGCATATTGTTATAACAAGCATATGCATATGGTTACGAAATGCCCAGCTGCGTTAAGATAGCTTCGCCGCAAAGCGGGTTTAGGGTTCCCAAAAAGTGTCAAGGAAAGGCAGGGTTGCCAGATTTGGCCCAAAATCGCCCATTTGGCGGTATTTGGCGATAAAATTGGCGATATGCCATAGACGGAGCGAGAACATTCTAGAAGGAATTCTTACCAGTTATCCTCAGAATGTTCTCGAAGACAGGTCAAAAGCAATAAATACCCTGCCTGTATTCGGAGTAGTAATGTATCCTGAGTGTATCGACGGTATCTTGAGTAGAAGGCTGGGTTCAGTAGTAGTGCTTTGAGCTCAGAGATTAGCTTAACAGCGACCGGACCGAGTCGGGGATAGTACTTTAGTGCTTTGCCGTGAAGCTGACGTAGAAAGCAGCAATATTAGTATAGCATATGCACATTGTTATAACAAGTATACGCAAGTGCTTCTGCATGCTGCTATGATCTATTCATATAAATTAACAATTATGCACTTTTAAATTGGAATCAGACAAATCAGGATCAGACAGTGTAATGAATTCACCTTTTGAGCAATTCTGATTTTCTTTTGGAAAACGTTGGCCCACAAGTAGCCGAGTAGTTAAGACGGTTGAATACTGATAGTTCGACTTGGCTTCGGTTGAAATCCAAGCGGTTGGATGCATGGTTAGTTTTGTGGTTTTCCACATGTATAACCGGATACAATCCAGTAAATTCTTCTACGTAAGGTATTTCTCTTAGGCAGATAGAGCTGAGCTTTACAATATTCAAATAGCCTAACATAACCAAACCTTAAAAAAGTTAGAGTTGATATTACTGGTCATTTAAGACGCATGTGTCACTACATTCAGTTCAATAATTCATATTGATGGAAGATTTGAAATAATTATCTTGAGAGACTATATCTCAAAGTGCTCTTCAAAATAAGATATTAGCTCCATTACCTAAAAATAATGCAACATGCTGTGATATTGTAATACAAAAAAGGAAATAATCTTTTAAAATAATAAAAAAAAAGGTTAAACTATGTTTGTCAGCTTCACATTTTTAGTTTTCGAATAAATAATTAAATTTCTGAATATAAATATCTGTATTTTCTGCTTGTAAATCTTTTTGAAATTTTACTTATCTTTTTCAGTTTATCGTTCCAAATGGTATTGTTGTGACAACATCTGCTTATGCATCTTTTATTACCAAAGATATTTTGAGAGAAATTAAGAATTTAGAAGATGTATTGTAGTAAGTATAATTTATATTTTCTTCATAAAATATTTTAATGTAGTTAATGTAATACCTTTTCTCGTTATACATTTCTTTTAATATTTAAGAACTTTCGAAACAAATATTATTTTCCTCTTATAATTACATAAAGAATGTAAGTTTTACATGCAGAATCGGAAAGCGAAATGTTATAGTCAGTTGTCGAGGATTGTGTTTAAAAAGTCTATTAAATGGCCTTGTATTGGTATTCTTAAAATATAAATATGTTATAGGATGAAACAGAAGTTCAGGTAATTATTCTTATTTCAGAATTATTTATTTCAGTCACACTTACCCATAAAAGTGGAGAAGCTAACCATTTGAGCTATTCAAAAATATGCATTGTGTCGAATTTTGTATACATGTAAATAATTTTAGGAAAATTATATGTAAATTATAATATCCCTTGTATAATGTAACATGAAGTGCCTCAAATAATGAAGCTGTACCGGAAAAATAAAATTACAAGGTCAAGTCTGTTTAACATTATGGTGCACGTAGTGCCAAGATGGCGATGGTTTTGGCGACTATTTTTTAAGGCCAAATTGGCGAGAACTCCCCAAAGTCGACAGACGGCGACATTTTGGTTTGGTCCCTTCCTTATATAAAACTGTAACCGTATCTGATCCTTATCTGTAATTTTAAACGTGTATGCATCCACTAATTTGGAGAAATAGAAGGCACTAGAGATTTCTTAGAGCCCGGGCAAAACTGTATAAGCCCGGAGATAGTATCAGATCTCAGCTTTTATTCAGTCCTGTAGGAAATCGTACGCACGCAACAGTATTATGAAGAATTTATTATTATTTATGCATTAACTTTTAAAAGCACAATACAGTTCTCTGAAACTAATTAACTTTGAGTACAGGAATGAAGTTCTCATAGTAATTACTAGAATCTGTAATCCGTGCACATTAACTTTTATCAGTTATAAAGGGAATGAAAAGCTCTACCCCATTATTATGATACAATATATTTAATTAATATTACCATACATTGTACAGGAGAAATAAAGCCCATTTTTTGAAATTTTTGCATGGCAGCATCCAGTTTTTCCTGCACAAAATGATGACTGCATTGAAAAACCATAAATGGCGATGGAACAATACACGTAAGATAAAAATTTCTGGCGTAAACATTTGAAAACAAGAGCATTGTAAAGGACCAATGACAACACAAGAGATGAAAGGGGAAAACACTTTACTGGAATTACAAGTTTTGAACGTGCTCACATTCGCAGACGATTGCATGCGAGAGATTGTTGACAACAATCATGAACATAACATCGCAAAAGAATTCTGTACAACTTCACGTTTTGTGGGATTTTTCAGTTCTGACAAATCTTGAGGATTTGATGCGTATATCTTAGATTTCAGATAACCCCAGAACCATAAATCCATTGGAGTGAGGTTGTGGGTCGCAGTGGCCAGGAAACTGCGAAGTTCCGAGATAAGGCTTGCTACAGCACTTGCCGAAGACATATGGCTATGTGTGAAGGAGCACCATCTTGCATCCATACAATGCCATTAAAGCTGCTGCGATTCTAGAATTGCATATTTTGCACTTGTGATGAAGCATGTTTTCATACCTGGGGAAGTGAACTTTTCGAAGAATTACAGACAGAGAACGAATGTGCTTGCTATGCCGCATTACACAGTCATTTTTAGCTTTATGTAAAGTCGCTGGTGCCAAATCATGAGGATTTTCGTCAGCTTAGTCAACGCTGTTTTTGAAACTTAGGTTTGTAAGTATTTCTCCTGCTTTCTTAGCATGCCTCCATTGTGTAATGGTCAGCACACTCGGCGCGTATTCGAGAGATCCGAGGCTAGAGTCCCGGCGAAGGCACTGCTCATTTTTCACGTCACCTGCTTCAAAAAAATCCAAGTGATGCCCGAATTAAAAGAGTGGTGAATGATGATTCTCTACCACCAGGATTTGGCGACTGGATTCCCTAATCCCCAGTCGCCCTTTAAAAAGGGGGGAGTATATAAGGTATTTCTGGCGCTTTCTTAGCATGCATTGGTGTAATGGTAAGCACAGTCGGCGCGTATTCAAGAGGTCCGAGGTTCAAGTCCGGGCCAGGACATTGCTCATTTCTCACCTCTTTCTGCTTCAAAAAGCCTAATATCTCTACAAGGTTTCCAGTTAAGGAGAAATGCACCTCACCTGTCCATAATATCCGCAATGGCCATCTACTGTCTTCATCATATCTGAGGAGAAAAAAATCTGCAAGTCGACACGCTGTTGCTTGTCTTCAGATTGCAACATCTGGACAAAGAATATGTACTGTTAAGAAGGAAAACTTCGCAGAAGCAGAAGTGGCTCCCTTCCAACGAAAAGGGAAACAACTGCGCATGCGTGAAATATCTGTCGCCAAAAAGCGCCAAAGCTCGAAGCTGAATGTCGAAGTTGGTTTGGACAGGTTCGACCGTTACGTTTAGCAAGAGCTTAAACAAAGAATAGGTTCTTTGGTTTCAAGTAGCGATATGGACAATGGAAGTTCAACAGCCAGTGAAAGTGAAACTTCACCTAATATTTCATCATTTCCGAGTTTAAATTATCGCGACAATTCAAAGAACGATTCATCTTAACCCGTGTTCCTCAATTTCCTATACACGTCGCGGAGGACGAAAATGTCGGCTAGGTACCAAAGAACCGGCACATCACAGAGGGGAAATTCTCGCCAACAGATTCCGTCGCCAAATCCCTTGGCGAATGTTCCCTTTTCTTTGTAGCGGCGTTGCAGACAAAGTGGTTTACATTACTTCTATGGAGCCTTTCCTTCTTTACATAGAGGTTCTTTGATCTGGACACGCTGGAATAGACATGGAAACACCCGCAAAAGAGAGCGTAGAAGCGGGACTGTGGTTTTCTGTATATCCATACTGGGGGTAATACTTCTTGCAGTGTGCACTGAACCTGCAGTATTCGCATTATGCAGTTCCGCGAGAACTTAAACAGGAACACATGGTCGTAAGCTACGTACGGCCCGACCTAGGATGAATGTCATACTAGCGGCGTACTGCTGAACTAACAGATATGTTATACTTCAGAGCGTAGATTTTTAGTTAATTACTGGTCATCCATCAATTTCATAAGCAGTAATATGCTAACTAGTTATTCACTATTATAAATGAGTTTTTCGTGCATGAGTTATTTTTTTTATGTATTATCCCAGCTGTTTATTGTTATATTAATCTAGAATTAATAAAATGTTTAAAATTCAAATTAGTGTAACATTATTAATTTGGTGGTATACTAAGATCATTCCAATTATTTCAACTGTAAGCGTTTTAGAAACTTGGACATTTACTTACTTGAGTTTATTTATAAAAATACGACGTAAATCCTAGTACTACCCATTTATTTAGATTATCTATTGATAAATTTTGATTATTTGAGGGCTCCGAGGAAATCGTAAAAAATTATTATTGAAGTTATTGAATAATTATTAATTTCTGTTACCTCGATTGATCGATCTTAAGTACCGTATTTCTTCTCTGGTGTTTTGTGATTTTTGTATGATTTCAGGATTATGATAGCCAATTTTTAAAGTGGGTATGAAATCAGTTTTTAGAATTTCTGTTAGCATTGACAGTATATTTGTTTTCTAGAGCATCCAGGAAGAATATATTCCTCTTGATTTTCAGGTTGCAGATTTCAGGAATTTGAATTGAATAACTTTTAATTGATTTACCGTGGTTTTAGATCCAATAACCCAATTCCTCCGCACAAAATAAGAATTTTAATTTCTTTTTTCTTTAATTTTGTTTGACAGTGTTTTGCTCAAATTATTCAAATTATTAGAAGAACTATCAATAAAAAAAGAGGTTATACAAAAAAGGTCTTATTACAAAATATGTTTTTGCCAATGCTCGAAAATATTTAAATTCGCTTATATTCCATAAAAAGAGAAGTTTACAAAAGATATTTAAAATAAAAGTTCAAAGGCATGCAGACCTATTTTTTGGCTATAGAATTTATTTATACATAAAAATAACCAAAATGGCAAATAAAATAAATAAATATTTTACTACAATTCAGTTTCTTTTGTCAAAGGGAACAACACCAATTTTAGAAACATACACTACTGACTATTAAAAGTGATGCTCCATGGGCAAAGCGCACTACAAACTTGGAATTTGCATGAAAAGTAAAACTTGTCTGACATATGGCAAATGATTAACATTTCACAGCATGCATCCATTGTAGACAACAGTTATTTCACCTCAGAGCACTAAAAACGCAGATTGAAATTCCAGGAAACATTAGAAAAGTAATTGTTATTTGGAAATGGCATGCATTTCCTTTTTTCCTAGTTGGAGGTAGTATTGTGCTTGTACACGAATAAAGAACTCATACCAACTTGTCTCAATATTTGATCGGATCTCAACCACTTTCAATATCTAATGCTAGACACCAGAGGTATCTTTCCTCCATTGCTAATAGAGATCGTACACCCTCATCATTGGAAACCGAGCGTATTGCAGAGAACCAAATATTTTCTAGTATGATATGATAACGACTTTGACACTTCCTGTTGTCAGCAAGGGGACCATTTCCTTGGCATTATAGCACAAGAAACAGCGCAGACAACAGTGCATTCAGCATCACATACGGACAATGGTTTGACGACATGGTTCTGATGAATAGCAGTTTTTCTCACAGCTTAAAGATTGCCGCATTCAGGCTTAAAGGCATCGAAAAGAACAAACTTTGACATTCATCATCAGCGTACCGGCTCAGCATATGAGTAATACAGGATGTCATTTTAAACCCATCCCGTTAATTTCTACCCTGTACATTCAGTGCATTGAGCAACCATTGCTACACTGGTGAGATTTTAATGCTCGTGATTGTGCCATGTCTTTGGTATGTCCGTCGACGCAAGTTTTAACAGCATACTGCGAAACTCTATGTTGCCCAAGGTGCTCTGTTTACTTAATCGTTGAGTGCCGGCGCGCATATAAGCATTCTGCACCGCGCAACACGCATAGGGAAAAATCCCTCCTCGTGATTGGGTATGGCTTCCAATGGCATCATTTCCTGTATGCTTAGGAACGCCTTGATTTTGTTTGGACTCGAGGGTATACCTCCATATCGTTTGTTTACATTTTGATAGCAGTAGAATACTATAATAGTTGACAAAAGATTATTACGTGCGTTGTATTTTTGTTGCTATGAGATAACACTTCTTACGACACTCTAGTGTGGTGAATTTAATATAAAAAATATAGTGATTTTTTGTTTCCTAGGGATAAAAAGTGTTATTTCTTCTTCTGCTAACTCCGTAAATGTGCATTAATATTAAATGCAGAGATTTTTAATAAATGTATTCTTAAAATAAAACCCTTCGTACCAAAGGTGCTGTGATTATTAATTAATTATTTCATGTTCATTATATATCCATTCTCTGCTGATGGAATCTGCGAAAGCATCAGACAAGTCAGTTTTCGGAAATAGGAAAAACGACGCTGGGATTCACAATTTTTATAATGTCTCAATAAGTAAAATTTCTTTTTGAACTTTGACTAATATAGATCTGGAACAGAGAAATAGAGATACGTATTTTAAATTGAATAATATTTTTCATGAATATTGCCCATTTTGTAATGCGTAACAACTTTTGTATCTTTGCAAAAAATAGTGTATGGCAGAGAAGGAAGTTTCTTTTCTTATACTTGTGTATCAATTCAGCGACAGTACTGCATGCACTTTTTTCTTTCATTTAAGGCAATAGAAATATTAGAATAACATGGACATTAACATGAAAATAACATAATATTTGCAAAGGAAATATCTTCTGCAATGTGAAAGAAACTGCAACAAAATTGCAACAATAATAAAACACTTACTAGCACGCAATGCCTTTACAGTTGGATCGAGATCATCGTGTTTTGGTTTTTTCATTAAATTCATTCAGCTGTTTATATAATCTATAGGAAGACATCTGCAGAACGTTGCAGCTACAATTTTTTCTTCGTTTCAAAGACAACAAACGATAATTTTCAAGCTTTCGTGTCACTCATGCGCGTTATTCAACGAAAACGGAAAGAACCCCGCCTAAACATCATTACGCCAAGAGAAAATGATGTCATCTGAAATTATGTCCAATCGCAAGTACGGATTTTTCCCTACGCGCGTAGCGCGGTACAGAATGCTTATATGCTGCCGGTGCATTCATATGTCTTACCATCTGGAGACATCTGGTCAGCGTTTGCAGAGAGATTGACACATCATCATCTGCTAGTTAATTCGTAACATTTTACTAGTTCACCGAATAAAAATGAAATCCAGCACAGAACTGAAGCCGCATTGACTTCCATACTCGTAATAGCAACCCGAAATCTGTCCGATTCCATGTGCAGCCATATAACAGCAGTTATTATTTACAGGAGGAAGAACGGTATGATGACTTCTGCATAATACCTATATCTCAGAATTACTTGAAATTGGAATCATTTCATTCTTTCGCGATAAAATATTGTGAAATACATATGATTGCACTAACTGCATTTTTTACGGTATAGCAATATAGATATCCATTAGCATATAACAAAAGCTTACATTTCTACAAAAGAGAGTTCAAGTTTAAAAAATAATAGTAACACATGTATTCTTTTCCTTTTTTTGCCTCACTATGGATTGTGGTATCATAAGACATACTAAAGAGTGCTTTAAAATTTAATTAATTGCTAATCGTCTCTCAACGGTTTACGATTATTGCGTGTGAAAGAAAAGTTATTTCAGCACTGAAAGTTTCGAAGAATATTAATTTTATCTTTTTTTTTTTAAAAAAAGAAGAGCAGACATGTGACAAGACATTTTTAAAAAGTTCGTCATTGTTTATCGTTCAGCTCTTTACTTATAAGTACGATGATACCTGCCATAATGTACTAATATTATATCTATACTGTATTATTTTATATAAAGTCTTCAGTAAATAACAAAGTTAAGAATAAAAATGAAATGTCCACGAAATTTTGTAATACGTTTCGCACCTTACGAGATAGAATAAATACTAAAATGAATGACAGTGTAAGTATGTGATACATTTAAAGATAAGAATGATATTTTTAAAGGTTTGGATCGTACGCCGTTCTTTATATTCATTTGTGCAAAGAACTCAAACGTTCTACTTATACATAACTTAATTCCATTCGTATCTCATACTGTTTCTATCTTAGACTTCTTTAATATTTAGGCTAAAAGTTTCGGCTTTGTAATATACTTTCATTACATATTATGTATGTAATAGCAACCAGATAACAGTACGTTTCTTTTTAACAGTGATAGAACATCGGGAGATGCTAAAAACGCTTGTCAAAGGTAAGGCAATAATTACTGAAAATAATATCCTGATAAATCTATTAGAACTGATTTATTTATACATGCGCTCCAATTCTAGGATATTTGTTAAAATCATGAAAATTTAATTTTATTGTAAAATGTTCTATAGTCCATGTACATCAGTTTCGACAGATAATAAGTTTCATTAGCAAATTAGATAAATGCAGCTTTCAGGTTTCGAAATTTATCCTTTTTAATTCAAACTCGTTAATTTCAATAAATACATTTGTTGTTAAAGAATTAATAAAAATGAAGGAAACCTATTTTTAATCGAACTGATATTCATTTATAGATTGTCATTGACGGAATGAGAAATGTTAGTTTATTGCAACTTTTGAAAACATTAAATTTTGATTTTTGTTTTAAATGCTAGTGCTCTCTTTTCTAATGCTTCTAACAGAATCTTGATTTTATTTAAATTTTCCAACTTTTTTAACTCTTCTAATCCAAGAATTTTTCACTAGATCTTGATAAGATTGTTGCTGCGTTTTCGTTTTAAGTTGGTGTCAGGTTTTAAAACAAATGAATAACGATTAATAGACAATATTATCTTCTTTACAAACTGCATCATTCACACAATTCCTTATTTCTATGAAAGAAGGAGTTCTATATACAGAAAAATATCATAAAACTAACATTTATATCCCTGTGCTATAAGGTATAATGTCTTAGGATAAGTTTAGAACCCGAAGATCATCTAATACCTCGGATGCTATCACTCCTCAGCGGAAAGTTAGATTCACATGTGAAAACATATAGTGCCAAATTTGGAGTGACTATTTCAAATGCTCATTGGTTCTCTTGTTCTTCAATTATTGACAGAAATATCGCTTTATAATAAACGTCCACGAAGTTTTAGATGATTTCACAGCACTTACAGAAATTTTAGGGCCGAAAATTGATTGAAATTTTGAGACGGACTGATTTTTTTTATCATCAGTCACTATCGTATATGAGAGTGGTAACATTTAGTCGAACATTTTAAGAAACAATCTTCACTTTACTTTCATCTTTGCGTTCTGATACGACACAGACAACAATTAGTTCTGTGGCGAAGATTCTGATAATTTCTTATCGCTTATGTCTTGCAAATTCCCATCCAGATGACGCCCAGCAGCGGCCAAGCGGTAAAATCGCTGAACACTGAAGTTTAGCACTGGATTCGATTCCAGGTGAACGGGCTGGCTGCATTGTCCCCATCTATAACGTGCATACGAGCCAGTTTCCCTTAGAAACTCCTCCATTAAGGCACCCCTTTAAGCAGATAGCTCTAGTGTGTTTTGCCCTAGCGAATAAAACCAAACTCGTCTGGATGATTCTACTTTTCCAATTGGAAGACCAATACGTTTCTATCCGCCTCGTCAAAATTAAGTGTAAACGGTAAGAGAAATTAAAAATAAGTAACTGGTTTTATATTTATTGAAAAAAAAATCAAAGATTTAGACAAAATATTTTTAAAATACTAAATAGTAAATAAAATAGTGCTACCTGTTAATTGAACTAATGGGAATTGAATGATTTTTAGGTATCAAAACATTTATTTTAGCTTCATTGAGGGAAATTAAAATGCGAAGTTACATTCACAAAACAATATAAACTCCGATGAAACCACCAAAGAGTTTTTAACTTGATAGCTATACGGCACATTTAGTAACATAGTACCACAGATACGTGCCATGATTAATACCATAATGTATACTCTGCACACACACACACACACACACAAAAGGGGGGAGGCAGTTCTATATCTCCCATTTTACTGTGCCGATTGACAAAATTGAATTTGCGTTTTTTCATATCTCGAAAGCGCTACTTAATATATAATATAGGTATTAAATTTATATATAGCATTGTTCTAACATTGGTACTTTGACACAAAATCGGACTTTTTCTGAAATGTCATACCGGTGTTCTTCTATGTTTCAATTCTACTACTCAAATTATGCTTAAATATTGAATTTTGTAAAATTTGTTGAGGAACTTACTAAGGAATTTTAAAATTTATCTTGGCGCACTTTTTCAGTTTGAGTCAAAAGTGATTCACTTGGCGAAATTCTTAATTTATGGTAACCTATTTTCCTTTTCCTTTC
>KK113854.1:658733-712491 GCA_000611955.2 Stegodyphus mimosarum
TGGCGTTATTATCGCTTATAACAAATATGCCAAATTAAAAAAATGTACCAATATATAAATTTAGATGAAATTTTGAATAAAAAACTCTATTTTTTGTAGACTTCCCTAGAAGTACATCTACTTTAAGGTGATGGTAAAAATGTCGTGGGTTATACTTAATTTTTTTTTCTAAAACTTTATAAAAATTACTAAAAAATACAAATTTTAAAAATAAATGAGAAAATATCTACGAATTTTATTTGGATTGAACTTAAATTTGGGCTTGTGAAAGAAGGAATCAAGTAAATGTAATAAAAAAAGAGATATTAATATATATATATACCAAAGTCAATTAACACTGAGGAGCTAAAATAATGAAAGCTATATTTTTAAAAACTACTGGAGCGATTTTATAAAACTTGTTACTTTTACATAATTTGAGTCACAGAATCAAAATATGAAAAATACCGTTCGTTTTATAAAACATCCGATTTTGTGTCCAAATACCTAGGTTAGAGCAGTGCTTATATAAATCTAATATATATCATAAGTAGCGCACAAGAAAAATAAGCATTGTGACTGATGTCTAATAACAATCACTTGCTTAAAAAAAGCTAAATGAATAATAATAATAATAATAATAATAAAAACAGAAAGTGCCTTTAATCTTTTGACTACTAACGGAACATATATGTCCCACTAAAAGTTTAAAAATTACTACTGAGTTAAAAAGTACTTCTGTTTTTGATTTTATCAAGACGGCTATTAAAGCAATATCTTCGTCTTCCAAATACTAAGTTGGAAAATTGGGAAACACAAGTTAAATAACTTTTCTTTTGATAGTCAATGCACCCCCTCATAAAGAAATAGATGATTAAAATTTAAAACCCGGGGAAGGGGCACCATTTATGTCCACTGACAACAATTTTGAGAAAAGTGAATTTTTAGTTTGTGTAGTTTCAATGATAAAAAAAATATTCTTATAAAATCGCACAAAAATTTACACAGAATTTAATATGTTTGCATGTTATTTAAAATTAATTTTACTTTTCCTGCTTCTTAAATACTTCACATCTTTTATTATAATAAAATAATTTTATTCAGTAATTCTAATAAAAATAAATTCTTAAAATGAATAAATAATTCTTAATCAAATAATTTATTTCTGAGATTATCAAACTAATAGCCTTGCACACTCACGGAAATGTAAATACTCTTTTTAAGGGTGATTGATGAAGTTGTCAAAACTAATATACCAGATACGTTACTCCAAGCCCTTGTGAAGACTCTTCAGAGAGTGTTTCAAGATAATATGCACAGCCTGAAATTTGCAGTGCGATCATCTGCTACTGGTACCATTTAACAGATTTTATATCTTAAATAATATTATGAATAAAGCTTTATGTAAATTAATTTTGACGCAATGCACAAATTAGTGTTTATTTCCAAATTTTGCAGGGGAAGATACGGAGCAAATGTCAGCAGCTGGTCAAATGGAGACCTTCCTCGGAGTAACTGGATTGAAAGAGGTAAAAGTTATTGAATGAAATGTTTATTCAGTTTTATACTCAGTCACATTAAACAAACGTCAACTTCACAATGTGTTTATATGCCTTATTTTAAATTCAGCACCAAATAGGTAAAAATGTTCAAGTAAGGTTTGCAAATGAAACGTAGAAATCAGCACCTCGTTCGAACACATTTGTAACCAAATATTTGTTGTTTTTGGTCTAGATTTATTCTAGCAATAATTTTTTTTAATCCATTCCATAAATTTTCAGATTAAGCTCACACGATTGAAAGCTATGGACAAACATGTTGAAAGAAGATACCAGCGTTATGATTAACAAGGATGCATACGTAACTTCAGACAGAATAGACTAAAACGGAGGTCTGAAAGGTTTCTAATGAACTCCTTGTGAACATTCTTCAGACTGTTAAGCAATTTTCACTTGTTTGGATTAGGACAAGACAAATTTTTAGTAAAGAAAGTCAAAGCAATGATTCATGTGAATAGGCAAAATTTTTCAATCACTCTCTAGTTGGGATGCATTTTTCCAAACTACAATGACTTTAAGGTTAATGTGAACATTATCTGCCTTCGCTATGTTAAGATGAATAGTGTGTAGGGTTTGAAGTATTTCACTGGCGCAAACATTTGATAGACGTAAAGCGGTTTAACGTTATGTCTCGAAATGCAACAGACACTTAAAAAGGGTATAAAAGACCCTTTATGGTAAACGAAAATAGATAAACAAAAGGCGCTCCTGATGCTTACAAATCCCTCAGCATTTATGGCAATAATTCAAAATGGAATTGAAATGTAAAGGTAGCTTTAAATACTATTATCCAAAGCCTGCAGAGAATAATTTATTGCGAAGTTGGCTCGAACTTCAACCAGTGTAAATTTAACTATTGGCAGGTATAATGCAAAGCTTAAAACAATAACTCTTATTTTAGAATAACAAAACTAGTAATGTGATCTTCAAGGGGCGGAACATGCTCTGTCTTAACGATCTCAAACCCTCACTTATATACACTCGACCTAATTTGCACTATGGCTAGAAAATGGAAAAAAAGAAGTGACAGTAAAGATTCAAAACATAAAATAACTGATTATTTAAATTAAAAGAAGCCTCACATCCTTTTTGTGCTTAAATTATTAAAGCAACCTTCACTGAAATACAATATGCACAGCTGCAAGCTAGTAGTTACATTCCTTTTTTAATGATGAAACATGTTCTTCCTTACTTCGAGAATCAATGGCACGGGACTATTGATTCCTCGCTTTGAGAATTAATGTTTTTTAAGACTATATTTCCCCACTTGACTGGAAGCGTTATCCCCGTTAATCTTGAAGAAAACACATTGTATTTTTACTGGATGTTCGAAAATTCGAAGCCTGCAGCATATTTATAGCATCTACAATCTTGCTAAGACAAGATTCTCTTCAATAACTGTCTTTCTCTATCATTACATAAATAGATTTGTTTTTCATTTGGAGACATACCTGCTTTATTTAATAGTTGTTATTAACACTTTAAAACAAATGTTGATATTATTGCGTATTAACGGCTTCTAAAAGTCTCCATAATTTAAATCCAAATAAGGAAGAAAACCTGAATATTTCTTAACACTTAACAGCTTAACACATATCTCGTATATATATAAAGAAGAAAGTCTGTTTGGTTGTTCGCTAATAACTCAGTCACTACAATAGCTATCGTCACCAAACTTTCTACAATTCTTTTCAGGGTCCTGAAAAAGGTTCCCACTTTTTTGCAAAATAAAGGTAGCTAAAATCAGAGACGTTAATTAAAAACTCGCAAAAACGATAATTTTTGCCCTCATTTTTCCGAGTGGCAAAAGTTTCGCAAGCTGGAGATGAAAATCTGCTTTATTTCGAAAGTTGTTGCCACTGCTCGTTTTCAAATCGTAGAGTTTGTTAATAAAAAATTTCTAAATTTTACAATGAAATAAAAATAGCATTGCCAAACATTAAATACATTATTTCAGATTCCAAAAATTCGCGGGAAGCCATTTCGATTGCGTACGACTTCAATCAGCCGAGATATTAATTAAAAACTCTGAAAGCGATAATTTTTCAACTCATTATCCTGAGTAGCAACAATCTCGCGCGTTGGAGATGAATTTTTTCATTTCGAAAAGTATTGCTACTGCTCGCTTTCAAATCGTAGAGTTTGCTGATAAAAAATTTGTAAATGTTAAAAAATCTATGTATATAATAAAGAATGTCGGCTGGTGTGTTTATTTGTTTGTTTGCAGTATTGATTTCTGATTATTTATGATAAATGTTTTGCCAAATTTAATCGACTAAAGTTGAATATAAGTGAAATATTGGATGGAACTTGAGCTTTTACGACCATTTTATTAAAAATAAGAAAACAATTAAAAACTGCGTGCCATTGTTGCTGATATTATGAAAGACGATTAGTTTACTTTCAATCGAAATTTTTTATGTGGTTTCCATATCGCATCAGATTGAAAAATGTATGAGTATGAAACGTATTTTTTGCATCTTTATTAAAGAAGGATTACAGCGTATCGTTCTCCCTGTTGTTAGATGCTTCTCTCAATCTAACTTAATTGCTCTCGGGTACTTCCGCTAGTTAATGAATATTGCCAAAACTACATAGTCTTATTCATAAACTTTGAAATTCTCATGCAAAGATACAGAGAGACTGCATTCAGTGGGTTTCTTTTTTATGTTTCAAGGAAGAGTTATTTAAACTGATTGAATGCGTTAGCAGTTTTTGTGTACTAATTGAGCAGCAGAACTCTAGTTATCTGGACTTTAGATGTATTTAGTTTTCGGATATTTAAAAGCATTACTTGGAATTTAGATATCTGAAACTCCAATTAATTTGATCGATTGTTCTTCCTCCTATGCCAAGTAAACTTAAGCTTGTTGTTAAACAACAGAAAATATATTCACTTTGCATTTGTAAGCAGGTAATAAGTTTCAAGAATTTTCTGTAGATAGACGGATTTTAGCTGTTAAGTGATTACAGAAAAACTGGAGTTTACGTATAGTAATGATATATAGGTATATAGTAATAGTAAGTAGAGGTATATAGTAATAAATGGTATGTGTGTATAGAGGGCTTACGTGGATGATTATTGTAGAAATTCTCAGCGTAGCATCTATGTTTATTGATATCTATAGTCTTATTTTATATTAACAATAATGATAGGTAAAAGTGCTATGTAGCAGGACTTTTATTAAAGTCACAGAAGTATAATCAACAAATTATGTTCTTTTAATAAATAAAAAAAATTCATTTGAATTAGCTGTACTCATTGCTTAAAAATATTAACATATTGGAAATTAAGTGGAATGTTTTGAATAGAAGATGTTAATGCTAAAGACAATGAAGGAAGATCATGCAAAATTAATAAATTTTTATTTATTTTAAGATTCTTTCTGCTGTGAAGAAATGTTGGGCATCCCAATTTAGCTTCATCGCAGTGCAATACAAAAGGTAAGAAAATACTAATTTGTTTGATATAAATAATTTACTAGCAATATTTTATTTTATCATTATATGTTTAACCACTTGTTTTGTCCCTTTTTTATAACCTTAACTAATTTCATATTAAAAATTTGGACGTATAATACCTGCTTATCTAAATTCATAATTCAAATCTGTATAGGAGTGTTATTATTAGACGAAAACTTCGAAAAGCGGAACTGAATGTCGAAGCATAGACTTTGAAATTAACGTACGTCATCGTTAAGTTTTTAATCAATAAAAGTTTTTCGTGTCTCTTCAGTTTCGGCTTATCAAAGTTCGACTGTGTAGTTATTCATCAATAATTTTAATCTTATGACGGATAGTAAAGCCTGAATGAAATAAGATTTATAGATGTAAAAGATATCCCAAATTATTAACTTTTGAGATACCTTAAAAAGGTTACCATTAAAGTTCCAAAAAGTTAAAAATATTTAGAAAAATAAGAAACATAAAAATCAAGGGCTTAAAAAGAAATTTCAATCTAACCTTCGTCTACAGATTTTAGTTTAACACCTTAAAAACTCTTAAACTGTACAAACCCCTTCTCCCAAGTTAAAGAATAAGTCCTCCATAAATTAAAAAAACAGAATGCAAAATCTCTTATTGTATCTATTCAAAATGAAAAAAAAATATTATGATAATATTTAAAAGTAAAGATATCAGATAAGGGAACCAGAATACGAAATGCCTAAAAAATGTTTTCTTCGAGATCTTGAGAAAGATAAATTTTATCAAAATCGATATTTGAATGTTTGGTATGTCAGGTTTCATACATGTATGACGAGTTTCTTCAGAACTGTAGATACATTTAGTTTCAAAAATCTATTGCAAATATCTGATCTTCGATTGGACTTTGAACTCAAGACTCCTTTTCTTTTACTAATCCGATTTACTACTAGATGAGATTCGGATGACCATTAAAACGTGACATGATTAACCTTAGTGAATTGTGAATTTAGCTGTACAGTCTAGCAGCGTTATGCGTCTGAGAATCAATCTTTTCTGTTTAGTCAGACAAGTGGGATAAGTCACAACACATTTCCGGTTAATTTTCCTTACCCGAGAATGTGTTGTGACTTATCCCACTTGTCTGACAGTAACATTAAAACAAGCCCACGAAATTCATCGTGGTTTGTATAAGTTCGAGATTGCGCCTATCGTTGGCAAGAGGCTTGAACGCCACACAGGTGACAGTATGACTTGGCTCAGCTCCGCACCCAATTTTGATGAGCGGCCGGGACGGCGGTTCCTAAGTTTTCCTGCCTCACTTCCCTTACCACCAACTTCTTGAGAAGACTTTCGGCTCGCGGCATATTTAGAGTAGCCCCCATGCCGCACAGACACTGAAGATTTATGAACATCCATGCCTTCTCCGGAATTCGAACACGAGCCCTTCGGTACAGCAGTCTGTGTCGCTAACCGCTACCCCGGTTGGGCGGCTTAACCGAAAATAAACTGTAGAGACCATCATTAGGCAAAAGATTCCGAAGCAGAAGAAGTGAAAATGTAATTCTGTTGCTGGCACTCGAATTCCGGATCTCCCAAGTGCCAGCTGGATATTCTTTCTAATCACACCAGGAAGGGATATAGTTAGGAAGTAGAAAATACGACCGTACCTTAAAAGCATACCTTACACAACATTTCATCCAACTACATGATGTTCCACTTTGAAGCAAATAAGTTGAAGAAAGTTGAAGCAATAAGTGTTGATTTCTAACTTGTCAAAAATTTAAAAAGATTAAAAAAGCGCTCACCTTTACGAAACAGTTAACAGCAAAAATAGTGTAAAATTGTTTTAGAGTGGTGAACTTAATTTTGAAATACTGCAGGCAGAATGGGCAGCTGATAAACTCTCCAATGGCAGTGGTGATCCAAGAAATGGTACCTTGCGATGTCGCTGGGGTCTTGTTCACTTGTGATCCCCTCACAGGCAATACCGCTCGTATGAGCATTACAGCGAACTACGGACTAGGTGAAGTAAGAATAATTTTATATCATTTATTTATTCACTTGTTTATTTTGAAATTCTTTATTCAACATAATGACAAATTTAGAGGTTAAATTTTGCATGAGTAAGCGGCACAATGAAACATCCACGTTTCAAAAAAGGATTCATGCAGATTATAGAGCATGGGTTTTGAACATTCTTTTGACTTATTCCTCCGCTCCCTGCTTACGTGTCAAAAAGACATTTCTTTATGAGAGTCTCTGATTGGAATATTACATTTTTATCAATATAAAATTTAAGATTAAAAAGATTTGATTTTGTTATGAAAGGACAAATAAATATAAGGTTCATTATTTGCATATAAATTTATATATACACGCATACATAGGTTTCGGTTCTAAATGAATTTTAATGTCTTCAATGAAAATTTAATTGAATCTTTTTTGGACTTTTGATCTTAAATGTTCCAGAAGAACGAAACATGCATTCGAAACATATTAATCGACTTTTATGAAACTCTAATTCGTTTCCCCCTGATGAGTTCTGAATTACAGTTTCAGTAAAAGTAGATTGATTTTTATATTTTTATAATTTTGTATATTTTTTCCTTTTGGCATTTTTATTTTTTGAGTTTGTTCTACTGATGAATTCTTATTTTAATTTTGATATGTTTAGACCCATCATAACCTTTTATCCACTGTTGAAATTATTAATATTGTTGAGGAATTGCCTTGCTATGATTCCAATTTAATTTTAACTTTAGATGCTAACAAAGTTTAATTTACTTCAATCCTGCAGCTAAAAATTTTTTGTTTTTAAGTTTTGGGCCTATTGCTATTCTTCTTGTATATATATATGATACATACATATACAAATATCAATAGATTACTTTTTTTGGAATACTTAAAACAAACTCTATACATAAACAATGTACAGC
Organism: Stegodyphus mimosarum; assembly: GCA_000611955.2. Lineage (NCBI taxonomy): Eukaryota > Metazoa > Arthropoda > Arachnida > Araneae > Eresidae > Stegodyphus > Stegodyphus mimosarum. The sequence goes on from KK113854.1 coordinate 666,634, forward strand.
TATTCAAAAGAGTTGAACATGACAGCTGCTATTTAGGATGGCGATAAAAGAAAAGTCTCGTAAGGCTACTAGGGAACGATAAATGCATTGAAATGAAAGAACGTTATTTCAAACATATGTTGTAGGTAGTATGTGTCTCATAGATATATATTATTATGAAACTTATTGTTTTTATAAAGGAATTACTTTTAAATGGAACACCTCTGTATTTTAGAGAAAGAAAGTTTATTGCTAGTAGCTTTACATATTGATGAAACATCGAAAGCACCTTCTAATAAGCAGATTTTTTACTAGTTTCCACCACTTGCTCAAAACATAAACCTGTCAGTTGAGCACCTCAGCATTTCTAGATTTAATTACATAGCACATTAGTCCTCTTCGTTTAATATTATTACCACAATTTACCTACAAAATGAAAGGTTCCTTTTATTTTCAAGGACATTCTTATTACTCATATTTTTTTTAATAGAGATATTTTATTTGTCTTTCTCGAAATTAAGTATATCCATATTTAATAGCTTTTTCTCCCCCCTTCCCCCAAAGTTAAAGATATAAATTGTACTTTTCAGTAACTGCAAACAGTTTAATACTATTTCATTTGTTGCAATATTACATTAAATGATTTTGCCTGTGAGTAATATTTGCTCGTTGTATTTAACCTAAAAATCGCTTTTCCACAGTTTTATATAAGTACAGTTTGTCTGTTTCGTAAAATTATATAAAAACACTATCCTGATTTCAGTAAAATTTTAAGTTTAATTAAACGAATAACCAACATTTTGTTAAAATATTTTACTTGCATATAACTCTTACATAAATTAAATTAAGATCAATTGAAGAATACAATAAATAATTTATAATAGTTGAGATATTTTATGAAACCCAATTTTAGTTACTCTAAATTTAATCTTATTTTATGTGAATAATCTCGACAGTCTGTGGTATCGGGTTCAGAAGAGCCGGATACCATTGAACTTCAGAGAGATGCTGATGATAATCTGGTTGTAAAGAACAAAAGCATTGGATCAAAAAGTCGGCGAATAATTATAAAAGGTAAGGGCACTTTTATAAACTTGTAACTGAAGTTACAAACTGTAATTAATTAAATTTGGTAAATAGAGGAAATGAATTTTTAAAATGTGCTTCTAAAACATTTAATCAACTCTGAATCTGCTAACTATATTTGAAATTATTGATGATTCGTAATTTATTTATTTGATTTAATAACTGTCATATACATGCACTGAAGCCAAATGGGATTAGAGGATATACATTTGTTGTGCCATGATAGGAGTCACTGAAATTTGTAAAACCTGTAGAAAATGAAAACATTTGAGAATTTCTCATTTTATAATCGTTTTATAATACGCGAACTTGTGCTCTCCCATTAAGATACAGTAACATTATAAATTCTTTGAGATCATCATGACTCATTGAATGAGATGCAAAAAAGTTCTGGAACAGTGAATGTGACAAAGAGAATATACATGTTGTTGCGTTCGTACAGGTTAGTAATGAATTGAATACACACAGAAACGATGATAACTTAATAAAATTCATTTTACCAAAAGAAGCGCTTTGCAGTTCTGGAACTTTCCTTTAAAATATTCGTACAGCTCTTCTGAGTATCACACAGCACAATCAGTAATAGTTACACTTCAAACTACTAAGAACATTAAACATAATGCAATGCAAAGCGCACGTGAAAGGCGAAGTTCTCACTGATATCTCAATACTCCGAATTCACCTCTGAACTAACTACTGAGAGCAGATGCTGTCTTCAGCCTTATATTAGCCGGCCGCCGAGAAATCTCTAGTACCTTCCATTTCTCAAAATTACTGGAAGGCATAAACGGTTAAAGTTACATATAAGGATCAATTACAATAATACAAAGACCGGACCAAAGTGTCGCCAAGTGGTCGTCAAGTGTGGCGACTTTTAGCGATTTCAATAAATTTGGAGTCAAAATTAGTCGCCGAAACCATCGCCAGCTTGATGATATTTCGCCAATTTAGAGAAATCGTCATTTACTTCAATGTCAAATGGACTTGCACCTAGAATCTTATTTTTCCGACAGAGCTTCTTCTCTTTCAACCATTTCATGTTACAGTAAACAAAACATACTATAGTTTCACATATAATTTCACTAAAATCATTTACACGTGCATAAAATCCGTAACAATATCAGGGCATGATAATAAAATGACGCTTTCTGCCAGCTCAGTCTTATTGGAGAGCTGTTCAAAAGAGGCGTGATGCAAATTTTCCTCTTATGTTTAGAATATTCAAAAATACGATATTCATTGGGGGAGAGCTACAATATACGTGGAAATCGATATGGGAATATTCAGTCTCCTCAGATCTGTAAAGTATTTTCAAGGGCTGGCTCCAGATTATTCGGCGTCATGGTTGAAATTTTTGTGGCGCTCTTTCCATTTGTAAATCATATATTGGCAGATATACTTAACAGGGATAAAGTACACAGGTAATTTTTCGATGTAATGCATATTTCAAATACAGCAGAAAACAAACTACATGGCTTTAAAAATATTAGACGGCATACTGCTGTTTCACGTCACCTAGGTTTGTTGGATCCTAGAAAATGTAGTGTGCAAATTCAAAGTAAAAAATAAGCAATTGGTTAAATTTATGTTTTCTTCAGGGCTTATAACTCTTCAAGGCAGTTCTGCACAAAAATTCAGTTTGGCGGAAAGAAAAAGATGCCAAAGTCCCTAGCATAGCAGTGTTGTTTAATTGGTTGAATTTTTTCAGTTCCCGGCGGGCTTCAGATGCTCATGGTGTTTTCGGTTAGCTTTCCGTTCGCTCTCCTTTCTATTGCGTTTCAGTTGGCAGTTACATAACGCGCAGGAATTTTCAGATTTAGATTAGGAATTTGCCCATCTACTCGTGGCGCCCTGTGCCGCGGCACAGGTTGCACAATCCTGGAGCCAGATCTGGCATTTGCAAATAACCCCGAATACTTATACCAATTCTCTCAGCAAACTTTCATCAAAATTTGAATACTGTTATATAATACTTATACACTGACTAGCAATAAGTATTTGGACACCTGTGATAGAAAAGAAAGACTAACTTTATTCAAAATCAATAGTTGGTAGAGCCTCCACGAGAGGTAATTACAGCGTGGACTCCCCGGAGCATACTTTCTACAAGTCTTTGTATGACAGTTAGTGGCATTTTCTTCCACTGCGCTTGAAGAAGACATAAAAGTTCCTTCACCGATTTTGCACGGGTAGTGCACCCCTGAATTCGGCTATGCAACTCGTCCCAGAGGTTCTCGATAGGGTTCAGGTCTGGACTCTGGGCAGGCCAGTCCATTCGATGAACTCCATTGGCACTACACCAAGCCTTGGTTAACGTCGAAACATGACAACTGGCATTGTCGTCCTGAAAGTAACAGGGGTCCAACCTGTAAAACTGCCACAACTTAGGAAGCACATTGTCATCCAAAATAATGCAGTAGGCATCGGAGTTGAGCTTACCATGAATGGGGACCAAGGGTCCCAGTCCATACCAGGAGAAACACCCCCAGACCATAATTCCACATCCGCCGAACTTGACTGTTGGCACAATGCATTCTGGCAGGAGACGTTCTCCAGGTAGACGCCAGACCCAGACCCTGCCATCCGAACGGTAAAGGGTGAACCTTGATTCGTCACTCCAAAGAACCCGTTTCCACTGATCTACGGTCCAATTTCGATATGCTTTGAACCACATTAACCGAGCAGCGCGGTTGGACTTTGTGATCAAAGGCTTATGGGCAGCAGCAAGACCATGCAAACCAAGCAGATGTGCTTCCTTACGGATTTTATGCATTGAAACAATACTCCCGGATGCCTGTTGAAACTCCTCGCGGATGAGGGCCATCGGTTGGGTGCGGTTCTTCCGAATTTCTCTGGACAGCACTCGTCAGTCTCTATCTCCCAATTTCGTTGGTCTGCTGACTCGGGGCACATTCCGACAATCACCGCTCACCTTCCACTTCTTTAATCACATAGGCCACTGTCGATTTTGGGTACTTCAGATCGCTAGATATGTCCCTTAAGGATCGGCCACATTTGTGATACCCGATAATTATACCTTTCTCGAAATCAGAGAGCTCCGAACTGCGAGGCATCTTGCATTCGACTAAAGCTGATGCTATTTCCTACACGATATATACCGGTGGAGTCCGTGACGTACCTTAGGACCGCAGATATCGTCATTTGCATAGGTGTCCAAATACTTATTGGTAGTCAGTGTATTTCAGTTATCGAGAAGGGAAGTGCAAAACTGCAACATATATTTCGCTTTTAAAGATACCTCTAGTAAGCCAAAATATCAGCCATTTAACTCTATGTTTAGCCATTTAATTATATGCCAAAATATAGCCATTTAACTATGTATTTAACTATATGTTATATTGCCCTCGATCACCTGGATTTGGCGACTGAGTCTGCTCCCTTTAAGTGGTGGTAGTGACAGAGGGAGAACGTAAGTAATGGTGTCCTTTCTTAACGCGTGCCTTCGCGGTGCAATTGCAAGCACATCTGGCTGGCAATCAGGAGGTCCGGCGTTCAATCCCAGCGAGGGCATAGAGGTTTTATCAAGTTTCTGTTCCGAATTAAACTTAATGACTCTAAAAATGTGGAAAATAAAATAGAATAATAAATATGGAAGAAATAACTCCAATAAAAATTTTGACATCGCGGCAAAGTGCAATAGAAAAATTTCTGAAAAATGTTTTTACTTGAATAGTGAATAAGAACCATTGAACATTGAACAAGAGATCCCTACGTTGCTGGGGCAACAATCCAAAGGCTTGAATACAGATAAGTTATGTGACTTTAATAATTCGATGGAATTCGAGTCTCAGTATGAATTAGGGACAGTTTGGAAAAACAAAACCGGGTGCAATATACACTGCTGGCCACCGTAAATGCAACACCTTGAAAGAAGCATGCAAATAACATGAAATTTACAACGTGCATTAGCGGAGGTGAGATATGCAAATGATTAGAATTTCAGCGCAGACGCACATCACTCACGCCATTTCAAAGCGCTATTTAAGGCTTGGAGTTTTCGCCGATTTCAAGTTCGGCAATTGTGTTTTTGTGGTTTTTTAAAAAAAACGATCAATTATGTCTCGTAGTAAACAGCGATCATCGTTTGATCAAGTATCCGAAGTCGTGTTGGACGAAACCAAACAACTGTCATGCGGATATGTGACCGTTGGATGCAGGAGGGTACGACGGACCGACGTGTTAGATCGCATCCACCTCAGTGCACCACTTCACGTGATGACAGGAACATTGTGTACAAGGTAGTGACGGATCGCTCAGTCACGTCACGAACCATAGCACAGCACATTCAGTCTATAACGCATCATCCAGTGTCTGCGCATAAAATTCGACGCCGTTTACAGCAGAGTGGTCTGTCCTCAAGACGTCCATTGCTTACTCTACCCTTGACGCAGAACCACAGACATCTCCGCCGCCAATGGTGCGATGAAAGAAGGATGTGGAAGGCAGAATGGAATGAAATTGTCTTTACTGACGCAACACCAAGATGGTCGGATTCGAGACACCGTTGAGAGAAGAATGCGTTATACACCGCCACACTGCTCCTGCACCGGTTATTATGGTATGGGGCGGTATTAGATATCCCTCTCGCACTCCTCTAGTACGGATTGACGGTACTTTAAACAGCCAGAGCTACATCTCTGAGGCATTGGAGCCAGTTGTCCTTCCTTACCTTCAGGGCATGCCCATAGCCGTATTTCAAGGGAATAATGCGCAACCACACGTGGCACGCATTATCTAAGGGTTCTTCGTCAATCGCCAGATTGAATTGCTTCCCTGGCCGGCTCGCTCTCCGGATCTTTCGCCGATAGAAAACGAGTGGTCCATGGTTGCTGAACGATTGACCCAGATTACATCCCAAGCTGCCACACCAGATCAACGTTGGCAACGTGTGGAAGCTGCTTGGTCTGCTGTACACCAAGAACACATCCAAAGTCTTTTTGAATAAATGCCGAGGCGTGTGGCAGCAGTGATCTTGAGCAATGGCGGCTACTCTGGCTACTGATTCTGAAAGAAACCACACTTCACAGAAGTCTATAAATTTAATCATTTGATGCTTGGTCAACATGTTATCTACTAAATAAATTTTGCTGTGATATCTCTTGTGTTTCTTGGTGTTGCAATTTGGGTGGCTAGCAGTGTATAAGTATTTCATGCAGTTTAATTTCTGCTGCGATTTGTAGCCTAATTCCTGTTTTGGGTTCTAAGCTGGATATTGTGCATTGTACTAAGCAATTAAATAGCTACTGCTGCACTATTTTTATACATTTTTCAAAAGTAACTACTTTTTCTTTAACTTTTGCTACTTTGCACAACAAAGGAAGCGAAGAACAAATTTACTTTTGTTACCTATAAATCTCTCTAAAATCCTATAATCCTCTCATATAACCCTGTTTGAAAAAACACGCTTTATTTCCTTTAATCAATATCTTCATATAGATGATGAAGGTACTAAGACAGAAGATGTACCTGAAAATGAAAGACAGGCTTGCTGTTTGTCCGATGAAATGGCTTTGAGACTTGGACGATTGGCAATAAAAGTAAGACATCCAAGATATATTTCCTTTTAGATTACCTCTATTTACAAAAATATTACTTAAGGTTAATAAAAATAGAAAATAAAGCTAAATCAACAAAATATGGAAATAATTAATCCATTAGCAAAGTAAGTTTCGAATAAAAGTATGATTTAACAATAATGATTAGTTTAATTTCAGAAATATGTTCTTGAGGTTTAATTCTTAAAAGTCTCAGAGGTTTTCCTCATAGAAATTATAGGGTAAACATAATTAACTGTTTAAAATTATTTTTTAAACTTGTATATTAATTCTAAGTTTATTAATTTATGAATTAGTATTTTGTGACAGCTTCTATAACACTTTAGATATGCTCGATCCCACTTAAACTTTTTCAAAAGCAATAAATCAAATTACATATCGACACGGTATTTTTTAATGATAGAATCAGCACAGATTATGATACGTTTGCAGTTGATTCTCCAATGTTAAAAAGTTAGAAATGGGTCTTTATCTTTTTCCCCCCGTCAATAACACAACGGTCCTCACATCTCTTAGAATTTTTTAAAAAGCATAAAAGATTAAAAAATTCAACTCCTGGATACAGGAGCAATGAAAATGTCTCGGCATATGGATAAGTATAAAACATTATTCCTTTACAGCTCTATAAAATCGAGTTAATACATTGTCAACAAATTTTAATTAATTCATTCATTTGTTATCAGCTAGCTGCTCTCTGAACAAAATTTTATAATATGAATTAAAATAAATGTCCCCCCTTGATATCTTACAATATTAAAGAAATAATTTTGTTAAAACTGCACAACTTGGAAGCACTATCTGTCTGTATGATAGCGTCACTGAACAGCATAGTTAAATAAAATTAAGATTACTGTAATATCTTATTTTGTGATATGAGGTATGTTATTATTCACAAAATAAAGTTTATATTACGCTTTGTGCTATGATGATTTCAATTTTGTAAGCTGTTTGCACGTTGTTAGCACAGCGGTTAGGTTTGTGATGTCTACTTAATATACAATCCATATCTCGCTAAAAGTTTGCTATAGGGTGCTTCTTGATGTTCTTGGCGGCAAGAATGAAGCCAAAAGATAATGTTAGCAAGATGGCCGTCACCACAACAATGCCGATAATGTATGTTACAAAAATGACAAAAGTACTCACCTCGTGTGTTCTTGGCTACGTCTCATCGTCATCGTCGAATAACTGCTGCAAATCCATAATGCAAATGATATAAAATTAAAAAAAAAGATATATTGATTTTATTTTTCCTGATCCCGGTACATAAACTTCACAAAGTAGGAACACAAAATATCATCCGATGACTGTTGAACTTTCCGTTTGCGAAACTTATCTTTAATGTGGCTCCATACGCCCTTAATGGTGCTGCTATGGCGCCAGTTTCAAGCACCTCTCTCGCGACAAACTCACTCATAGACATTCGATTTATCCTTAAGCTTGGCCAGACGAATATCTTTCGTAAAAACTTGATATTCATAGCGAAAACTAACTAAATGTTTATTCATACACCAATCAGTTATAACTTTCTTACCCTTTCACTCTATATCACGGGAAAAAGATAACTTCTTAAAAGTATGACTAAACAGAACCAGCCGACAAACGGAAACCAAAGGTCAATTAACGGCAATTAAAATTCGAATAATTCAAAATACGTGATTTGTATTATATCACACACGTACTACAAATCACATATTTCAATTCATCGATCACTAAACTAAGGAGTTCCAATTAGACTAAAGTTAAGAAAAACATTGGCGCATAACAATAAAACGGCTGCCATAACGTGGGGGAAACAGTAGATTCTGGGTTACCAGGAAACCTGTAGCAGCCTCGTTTATTTGGAGCCAAAACAAAGTGCACCTTTTTCTACACTAAAACCATATCCTTCTTCCCTGTAAATGTGCTATCTCGGTGACAGTCTTAAGTATTACGGGGATGGTAGATTTACCATACAAATGATGTCTGTTTCTTGTAAGACACAAATCACATGCACAGTGCATCTATAAAATTTTAGAACTGAATGTTTTCAACCAGTCCCACCGAAATTGCAGAATGATAACTAATGGTAATGCTTGGTAATGGTACACACATCAACGGGAGTTCTTTAGAACATGATCTTCTCATAAAAAGGTATTATTTACATGAAATTTTTTGTTGTGTTTTATTCAGGCAATTCATGCTATTCTGGATTTACAGACTGCACAGAAGCAGTAGGATTCTCTTCATACACACACTGGCCAATGAATTACTTAGAAACCCAAGCTCAATATTTTATTGAACCACCTTTTGCACAGATAGCTGCTATGATTCGTTTGGGCTTCGAATCTACATGCTTCTGGCACGTCTAGAGAATACCATGCATTGGCTATGCAACTTTTTATAATTTGTAAATAAGATGGAAGAGGAGAGTGCTGGCGGATGCGGCTTTCCACCATATCCCACACAATTTCTGTGGGGTTAAGATCCGGTCTATGCGGTAGCCAGAGAGGGTGTTTGATGTTCAGCGAAACAAATTTTGAACACTTCTGTCAAGATATATAGTTGCATTACCGTCCATGAAGTATGCGTCGCCATCAAAGTAAAAATGCAACATTGCAGGGTGCACTTGACTTTTCAGTATATCCAGGTATCTTATGACTGTTTGCTTACCCTTGAGAAACACAAGGGCACCACTTCCAAGCCAGCAGAATATACCTTATATCATGATAATTCCATCACAGTCTTGCACAGGGCGAATAAGGCGAAATGGATTCACGGCTTCATGGGTCAAGTTGATATATTAATTAAACAGTTTTATTTTGATTTTTAACTAGTTTGTGATTATTATAGATTAAGAGGTCAGACAGGGTGAAAAGTCAGACGAGCTAATCTTCTTCAATTTTTTTTATGGTTTCTTTGATAATCTTGGTAGTTTAAAGTTAATAGCATAACCGTATAATGATAAAAAGTTTTCTTATTAAATTTTAGACTTTATATATCTACTCCCAATCACAAGTAAACTAGGGTCAAATCTGTAGACCTAGCGGGGTAGTGGACATTGAAATACTTGCTCAGCTTTATTTTCATAGAATATTTCTTTCAGACATTTCAGACTTGTTATGAGCTGATGCCCTATTCAGTATAAGTGCGATTTCAGGTAACACATTTAGTTCTAACATAGACAGCCTAATTTGCTGAAACAAAATGTAAAAAAGAAATTACTCTTTCGCTGCACAAGTACTCCAGCTAGATCTGAGAAGAAGTATTAAATTTAAAAAAGCCCCCCCCTACAGAAAAAGTGAAATTACACCGAACTGTCAGTCACACTGAATGAAGAAATCACACTCTACATGCATTTAACTGAGTCGCCCATTTATAACAGCGATGTTCAGTATACGAGAGATACTTAAGCTGGAATTTCCATGCAAATAAAAGGGAGATTTTTGTCTGTAGTTCTGCTTTCTGTGAACGTTTTGAGAAAATTATAAATGTTTTTTTTTTCTATGCAGTATCTGCGTATAGAAGTATACGTGATCTTGATATACCATTAAGAAATTTTCTTCCTCCTCCTTGTGTGACTGCAGATCTATCATTTCGATTTAATATCTTGAGTTGGCCTTTGGTTTCACAACAGTATCTTTTTTATCTGCACCTTTTTTCATTTGATATTGTTTACATACATTTAAATGCAAGATTACAACTTTATATGTAATATATCTGTATTTAACTTGCAGTTTTGTAAGCATACGTGTTCTTCCTCTGTAGTATATTCTGAAATGTGAATTTCAGATAGTATACTGAGCAGCTCATTATTGGTAACGCAATACTGTATATTTGTTTTGCCTGATTTTAATGGAACAATTATCTTCATTATTAATTTTTTAATTGCTAGAACGTTTTAATTGTCTGTAATCTAAAAGTGGGCATTTTGCTTTAGAAGAAACCATTTCAGGAGGAAGAGCACTTCTTGCGTAAAATGAAAACAGCTGTCTTGTAGTTTACTCGCAATTAATGAAAGCAACTGAAAAGCAAAAAAAAAAAAAACTGATTAGTTTTCAGTATAGTAGTCATTCATTAGAGTATTATATAAGAAATAAAAATCAAGCAAACATTGCACGCACCAGCAAACCTTGCATAAGACTGAGAAACAGCAGAATATTCGAGAATCTTAAGAAGCAAATGTCATGTGAACCTCAATCACAACAGAACAAAGCACTTGGCATTTTTCTGGCTTCTGTTTAGCTGTGTCTTCTTGGCACGTGACTTCAATCGCGACAGAACAAAGGATTTGGCATTTTTTGTTGCTTCTTTCTCTGCTTATCGTTTTGACCCCAGCCAGAGCTTATCTGTTCGTGTCAACATACACCAGCGTTCTTCCGAATGTATGAGAGTATAATCAAATATTCGCTCTTTAATCGACGTGTTTAATATATATCATCATTCGCCGGAAAAAAACTGACATTCTCTAATCTTGATCTTTCGTGGTAACATAGGTATATCATATTTATCTTTCACTGTCTATCCCTGCAAAAGAAAAGACTAAACATGAGAGCAGTGTAAAAGCAGTGAATATTTCTTAAATTTTGCTACAGAAATTAAATTTGGATAACAGATTAACTTTCATACCTTTAGATTAATTTTCATAATATTACATTAATGCAATGGAATTCAAATATATCTAAAAATGCTTATATATTAATCAACCAGATTGAGAATTAAAATATTTGCACTAATGCTGAAGACCTTCATCAAGAAATTCGATATCTCAAAATTATACTTATTAACAGTAAAATTTCTCTTAATATTAACTTACGTTTTCAGAAATTACACATTAGATCGATTAATTTTGTTGTTATTAATAGGAATTACACAAACGAAATTAGAAGATATTTACTAAAGAGTAATTGTTATAAATATTCTTGTAAGTATGTAAATAGTCCTTCTATCTTCGTCACTAACACATGGTGATTTCTTTTCTGATCCTATTATACGTCAAATAGGTAAAAAACGTTTTACTGTTACTTGCCTTTCTGATTTTTTATAACTTTTAATACTTCCCGTCAAATATAAATTACTTTCATTTTCCAATTAAAATTCAGTTTTGCACACCTTTAAATAATTCTATAAATTTATCTAACAATTACTAATTTACAACTTTCAAATTTCCAAAAGAGCTTATTAATTTTAGAATATGTTTTAATTTAATTTTTGATTTTTAATTCGTTCTTAATTTTTCACTATTTTAAATCCTTTAATTTCTATAATAAAATTTAAAAATTTAATCACAGCTTTACACTCTCTACCATTTTCATTTTTCACTTTCGCAGCCAATACACAACTCAAAAGGTAATTCTTGAATTTTTATTTTCTACTTTATCAAGTTACAATCTTGCTATCCAAATCGTTTCAACGCTTCACATCTGTTTTTAGTCTCCTAAAACAGTTGCATAAATTTCGGGAACAACTTTTTAAATGAATTTGTAATTTTCTTTTACTATTTCGTTCACTTTATCAACTGATTAATTCTTTTTTCGAAATTTGGACCTATTGCCTTTTTGAAATATTTAGGCCTATTGCCTTCCATTCTTTTACATATTTTTTTCTCCTGAGTTTAGAAACATTTTATTTGTACAGAACTTATCCTAAAATATTCTTTTAGGTAAATATTAAAAATAATTTACTTCCATTTACTTTTATTTTGATTTTAAAATTTAATAACTTTTGTTTTACGTTACTTATTTATCAGTTTTTCTTATGTTCAACATTTATTGGAAAAATATTAATTTATACAATTGGTTTTTATTTGCCCAATTATACTTCTGGTTTATAATTTCAAGAATTCGAATTTTATACTGTTTAATATTTCTAGAGTATTACTTGCTTAGGGTCACATCGAAATAGATGGTATCTTGATGATTAAATAATAAATTAAAAATGTTAAACTTAATGTGCATAAAATAATAACATAATAGTACATAAAATATTTAATGAATAAATTTAAACTTTTTAATATTATTTTCACTTTGCTTTGAATTATTTAATGAATTTGTATTAAATAAACATAATATACAGTACAATACATAATTTACATAATATAAACAAATTCATACATATATTAACGTTTTCAAAATGTAAAATAGGTATTATAATACAGTTTACAATTGCTGAACGAAATTGTTATTCCTGTATCGTAAAGTGCATACTTTTGTGATGAATAGAGATGAGGAAAAACATTTATAGACTTTTCTTCAGAAATGTCCTTTCAAATAACTATATTTTGATAAAATTTATTGTTTTTTGAATTTAGATTGAAAAGTACTACAGATCTCACAGAGATATTGAGTGGGGTTTCTGGAACAAGAATCTGTACATATTCCAGGTAAGAAATTAAATTTCATTTTAAATTAGGAAGGATATTTAAGCCATAAGTTCGTTGGGCACAAACATTATCCACTTTTAGGTGAAACAAATTTAAAAACCTAATCCTTGAGCTGAATGGTAGCTCGAATTGGACATGGCAAGTAGTCGGCCAATGTGTTGATGTACTGGTCTCAAACTCATGTCAAGAATGCTCGATCTGAAAGAAACTGACGATCCAGAACAATTTTTTAATAAAATTTTGATACATTTTTAACAAAAGAAAAGTACATTGAAATAAAGAATAAGCATACAGTGACGTACAAGCATACAGTGAATAAAACTCTGCCTAATCATCCTATCTTCTTTTTTTCTTAAATATATGCCTCGTGTATAAACTCAGGCTATATCTTTTTGTCTCTAAAATTATGGGAACTGTATTTGTTTCAAATACATAATTAAAATGTATTCGCGGGCCGCATAAAATTTCTTAACAGGCCGTATGTGATTTGCAGGCTGAGAGTTTGAGACTGCTATGTTAGTATACTCAGGATGAATTATAAGACTATTCTTTCCCCAACATTTCCCACAGTTTGGTGAGGTTACTTAAAACACGGTTGTTTGTCTGACGGTTCACTGATGATAATAATCTCATTAATCCTAACTGAAAATGAAATCAGTCACTGAAATTAAAAAAGGAAACATGTTCATTAAATATAGGAAAAAAATATAAAACATTGCACAAAATTATTGTAATATTACACATAACTAAACAAGCAAATCCAAAATCGGAAAAAGAAGAGTAAGCAGCAGTAAATTATGTTTCAGTGAGAGGATTCAGCTTTCTAATTTGATAACATGGGACAACTAATTGATTAGAATCCTTCTTTATGAGATATTCAAATCACGCCTACTTCCGTATTTACTAGACCAGTAGTCGGCAAACCGTGGCTCCTTAAGCGTGGCTGTTCAACAAAATAGCACATGCTGGTGCGAGGGAGTAAAAGCAAGAAAATCATGGAAATACAACACAAAAGCTGTCAAATTTTACACAAGCATGAAAAACAACTGAAAATATATCCGCCAATATTATTCCTAAGATACTTTTTTTTTGTACTGATTTCGGCGTTTTGATTGCTCTAATTATACATCAAATTGTGCTGTTGTAGTAATTGTCATATGCAAATTTTAGCTAAAATGCTTGGAATCAATCACATGATACTTATCCTTTTATCATTCGTCAAGAAGCGCTTTGTGCACAGACATTTCCAGAAGAAATTTGAAAAGTTACAGAATTGTTGATTAAGATTATTAACCCCATGATAACTAAAGCTTTTAATTATCGGCAATTTAAAGCCTTTTTTAGGTGAAATGGAGAGTGAGCATGGAGATCTTCTGCTGCTTAACAAAGTATGTTGGTTATCAACAAGAAACGTTTCGCGTCCTTATTAACAGAAACTAAAGTATTTCTCCTTAGAAAGGTTGTTTATTATTCAGAACTGACGGACGATCAGTGGATCCAAAAATTTTATTTCATGATAGACTTTCATCTAAATCAGCTTAATGAAAAACTACAGCCGAAAGGAAACGCAATTTTTTCGATGCTAGAAGAAGTTATTTCTTTTGAAAACAAATTATGTCTTTCTGCTAAAGATTTTGAAAGAGAAACTTTCCAAGCCTGTTAAAATATCGCCAAAAATAATTCTGGTATTGACATTTGCTATTTCCGAAGAACAGTTTTAAATGCGGGAAATTTTCTTAGCTGGTTTTGTTAATTCGGAAACAACAAAGCGACGTTAGCCTTTGTTGAAAAACCTCTGAATACTTCCTACCAGAGCAAATTTCAGCAATGGAAATTTTACTAATTTAGCATTAATTGCAAGTATGGCCTTTGCAATATCTCTGTACTTCTGTGCAGCTATAAGAGAACTTTCTTGAGAGGCTATAGCCTTCACTCGTGTTACACACTAAGAAAACTTGTATAATTACTAAGAATAAAGTCTAGAATGACAGTGCGGCGAACATTTTCCCTTTGAGGAACAGTTTTTTCGTCTTGTTACGAAACCTTTCCCTGTTGCTTAAAGCATTTTCTTAAACTGAAAAGAAATAATTTCGAAAACACCACACTTTGTAGAATTTATGTTTTTGCATTTTTGTCACTTTTAATACTGTATCTTATAATTTATTTAATTCTCCTTTAGTCCAGACCTGTTACTAGCGGAACAGGGGAAACAGATTATGAAATCGAACATGAATTTGATGCACCAATGCGTGTAGAAAATGAATATTTCACTGTTTGCAATGTTGGGTAAGTAATAGTCTCCTAATTCAGTTTCATTTTAATTCAAAACATACGTATAATATATAATAATAATAGAATAATAGAGATATGTATAGAATATAATATAATAATAATAATAATATTGTATAATAGAATAATAATAATATCGTTTAATAGAATTTTATGATATTATACGATTTGAAAGAGTTAAGAGGAACAATCTTCTTAAATACTCCAGAGGTAGGAGGTTTTTATGTCAGTACCGTATCTTGTGTCTAAGACCTGAGCTACAGAGGGTGTTTACTCATTTTAGAACGATTTCGGGGTCATTTAATTAACGTTTAAAACGAAAAGAGTACTTTTTAAATGTTACATCTAATACCTTTTTTTCTGGACTATAAATATGCATTATGATTTCCATGACAGATGGGCTTTTCATAAATCTTTCAGGAGTATTGATTTCCATTCATTTCCACTACTTTCAAGAATCCATCAAACGTGGTGGGTTTGCGCTCAGAAAGAGCTCTTTTCGAGAAGACAAGGTATAATAGTCCATAGGGGAAGCGTGATGTAAGTTCACAGAAATACGTTGAGGAGATTCTATGCTATAACTGCGTAAGGTACAAAGTCTTTTACTATTGTTAAATGTGACTAACCCCTTGGTAGACTTTAAGCGACTTACCGCTAAGCCAAAAATTAAGTACAGAAGCTTGACAAGAATGTAAAAGACAATTTTATTTTAAGCTCAATAAGATAACCAAAAGGCATACTTAGTGCTCACATATCCGCCAGCAATTATGGCGAGATTAGTGTGTTTTTGAGGTCTAGTGTGCATGCAGAATGTTGGCTAGATGTTGATACACTTGTACAAATAACACCTTTCGTATATTTCAACACATTTTACTGGAGAATAGTGGGGAATGAAACACTTAAACTAAAAATTTAAATGTAAAGTTAAATTTAAATAAGTAATAGCCAAAGGTTACACAGAATCATTTAATCGTGAAGTTGTCTGGGAGTTCACTGCCGTGAATTTAACTATCGGCAAGTAGTAACGCAGAAGACAGTAATTCTTATCTAGAGTAGCAAAACTAGTAACGTAACCTTCAAGTGGCAGAACATGCTCCACCTTAACAATCTTAAAGCTTCACTTAAGTACACGCTAACTAATTTGCATTCTAGCTGGAAAACGGCAAAAGAGAAGTGACAGTGAAGGTTCAAACATAAAGTAACTGTATTAATTTAGAAGTCATGCAACAAAAATCAGCGTTACATTTGCAAATTTTCACGGGACTAGTTTCGATGGTTTTACCGAATCATCATCTTCAGCTACTAAAGAGCAAATGAGCCAGATAAGATGTAGTGATTAGATAGGATAAGATAAGAACCGCTGGACAGGTGTTAAACTACTGGCGCCATCTGTTGATGAAACGAGAACTAAAGCTTAATTTCCTCAAAGGCTGAACGCAACGATGGATTGGAATTAGCGTCGTTAACTAGAACAGAAAGATTTTTTTTAATCTGAAACGACTCTAGAAAATCTGATTCCTTAATGGAAGATATTTTTTGAATAATTTCGGCTTCAGAAAAATTGAAAGTCTGATTTCCGGACCCACAATGCAGGGCAACAGAGGATAATACATTCCTTTACCTAATATATGCCTGTTTTTCTTGTTGTTTCCTAATATATGTATGGTTTCCTAATGTTTCCTTTTCTCTAATAAAGCCTCGTGTTCTTTAACGCGAAATTTTAAGGCTCTCCAAGTTTTACCAATGTAAATTAACCCTCTAACCGGCAAGGCCGTATATATACGGCCTAGAATATTTTTTGTGATATCTGTAAGAACGTATATATACGTACATATTAAAATATGTCAAAGAAATTAAGGCAATATATTAGAAGAACATAAATCCAGATATGAAATACCAGGAGAATTTTTACATTAAATTAAGAAAATAATTTTTTCTGGTAGTAGTTTTGGAAAATTTGTGCTTTCTTAGCAAAAACCCTGGCCGGTCAGAGGGAAACCAAACTGGCAAGGAATCCTGTAAATACCCCTGGAATTCATATCCGAAATGGGATCCTTGAGTATGGAACTCGGAATTTCATTGAGCGAAGTTAATCTCCTATCCTGAAGATCTAGCAAATAGCTTGTAGAATTTAAACAAAAATTTAAGGCCTTCGCTTGAAACGATGTTTGCTTCCAATTAACCGATTTATTTTGGAAATAAAACTATACCGTATAAACCATTGAAGTAAAGGTACTCTGCTTTCTGTTATAAGTGTAGATGTCCGGACGAAAGGAAATTTTTCTTTAAAAATCCCAAATCAGTTTGAAAAAATTTAAAAATTTTTTATCAGAAGACAGCTTTTAAAAATACACTGCTTAGCTTTTCCTTGTGAATTTTCTCATTAACATCTAGAGGAACTTTAACACTAAAATATCATTTTAACGTGTTACAGAAAATTTTACCGTGTTACAGAAATATTCTAATACGCAGAAAAATATGAAAATTCGCATTGTAATAATATCTCAAATACATTCTGTTCTTTTATTAATAGAGCTATCTATCTTATTTTTCTTAATTGTTTTGCTTTTGATTTCGTGTATTTTATGGCAATAATAATATTAATAAAAAAAAACCTAAGCTAACTTAACCTATATTTTGATTTTACAGCGAGGTCATGCCTGGAGCAATGACACCGTTGGGTATGGATGTGCTTATGAAATTTTTCAATATAGTTTTTAAGGTAATAAAAAGCTTTCTTGTTTAAATAAGCCTTCTAGATTAAATAAATAGCAATTTTTAGAATAGAATGTAATTTTTTTTTGGTCCTTTCCATCACAAAGAGTAAAGTTATTCTGCAATAATATTTTTCGTCCGCTTAAAGTCTTTTTAATGCTCACTTTTGATGCCCTGCTGCAACTTTTGACCCATTAATGGTCAAGCGGTTAAGTATTAGTAGTTCGTTCAGAGTTCGACCTTAGGCAAACAGGTTGGCTGCGTGGTTGGTTTTCCCCATATGTGACATGATTACGAGTTTCTTTTCTATGAATATTACCTCTCTTTAGGCAGATAGCTTTCGAAAATATTAATTGCCGAATTAATATAACATGATTAATAGAAATAAAAATTATTATTTTTTCCCATACCTGAAACTTTAAAAAAATTTAATGAGGAAAATTAATTCAAGGTTTCTTTTTATCAGCATTTTATATGAGACGGGAATTCAATAATGTTTCCATTTCTTCGAGTAATGTTATTTTACATATTGCTACCATGGTATTATCAAGGCAAATTACCAGTTTCGACAGCTGTTGTTAAAGCTGTCGAAACTAGTAACTGTTGTTAATCATTGGCGGAACGTCTTTAATTTATTTGTAAAGTCATAAAAGTATACTTTTAAAACTTTCTTTTAAGTTATCTTCACGTTATGAAAGTGAAGGGCAGCAAATTGGGAGATTTAAAACAAATACACGTACTTCTTTAAAATTTCTATTTTAATTTTTTACCAGTCGTAAAACCCTATTGGCCCTTGCATTTTACCCGGTATCCATAGTTGTAACACAAATAGCTAGTTTTGGTTACAACAGTTGGAATTTACGTTACTTTCCTATCAAGGATTCAACGAAAGATGTATAGAATATAATCGCTTGGTTTCGGGATCATTTCTACTTTTATTCTATCGAGAAACAAACAAAAAAAAGTAGTTTTATCTTGATTGGAATAAAATTTTACTTTTTGAATATTTCTAGTTAAAATATCCGATTTAATATTTAATGAGAAAAATTAATTTTCAATGTCGTTTTCATTCTATCTTTCTGATGAAAGTAACAATCTGATCGACTTAACAAAAACTTCAAGTTACTGAAATTCGAGAAATCAAATTTCTACTCCAATCTTTTTATGTGGAGATACCAGAATAAACATAAAAAAATAGAAAGAGCAGAGTCGAATCCTTAACTGAATCTTCGTACTTTTCCCATCCGTTTGAATCTTAACCTAAAATCCTTTTACAGGTTTTAACTGACATCTTTGAAGAGATTAGTTTCAAATATCTTTTAAAAAATCTGGTATAACTTCCATAATCTCCAGTCAACTCCAAATTTTAAATAACAACGAGCTTTAAATAATGTAGCGCGATCTGATATGATCAGCATGGTCTGATATGACCAGAATCTGATATGAGCAGCATAATCTCCAGTCAACTCCAAATTTTAAACAGCAACGAACTTTAAATAATGTAACGCGTCCCATTGGTTCATTTGCAAACAAAACCTATTACTAATAAATAAAAATAAACACAAAGATTCCAATAAATAGAAATGTGCATAATGTGGAATTTTAGGTTATGTTTCATTAGATATAACTGGGCATGTCTAAAAGCATTTTCCTAAATATATGCATCAACATAATCAAATGTTTGTCCCTTTATTTATTTTTTGATAAAAACTATTTGGGGCTGGTTGAATAACGTATAATTTAATCGGTTTTAATTTAAAAAAATTAAGTGCTTATAATACAGTTGTCAGGACTGAGTGTTCTGTGCATAGCTTTTGCGAACATGGTGAAGTCTTTACTAGGGTCCTTAGCCTCAAGTCCTGAACTGGAACAGGGAGCTGAAAAATGTTGGCTTTGTTCTGATATAGATACTGTGCTGGAGAATAACTGCACTTGAAAGGGATTTAAAATCCTCTTTTATTAAATCACTATTATTTACGCACTTCCCAACTCGGGAGAGGTACAGAAAGTAAAAGACCACACTTGGGCCTAACTTAACAATCAAATAAATTTAATACTAAAACTAAAATAGAAATCTAATTAAACTTTGCTCGCAGAGCAAATCGCGGAGTTTGGCCTCTAACTAACTGGTGCGTAGCAAGAAACACTAATACTAGCGCTCTTCAATTTATTTCAATATGTAATCACGTAGTAAGCACTATGGCTTATAATTTTAGCTGCTAGCTGGTCAGGCGAACGTCGAACAGAATGACCGTGATCTGAGACTAAAAGCTCTCTCACACTAAGAGGTTTCTACCTCTGGTTTAAATAGTACTTGGCTGTACTTCAAATTAGCATAAGCTGAAAACGCGCGCTTCTTCTGACGGGAAGTTGAAACAGAGAAGAGATAGAAAGATTTAAATTAAAAGAAAACTTGGTTAGTTTAACTAAAACTTTACACAGTATTTGAAATAAATGGTTTGAAAGAAATTGCAATTGAGTATTCTTCTGCGTTATTTCTGTAGTATGAATAAATCTAAATACTTCTGAGCTAAACGTACATCTCCGCAATATTTAGATATCAGTCAACAGTACTCATTCGTTTGCAACTGTATATTATGATTTATATATGCAGCAATATGTTACGTTGATTTTTGCAAAACTGTTATGGGTTTCAAGTAATGTCCCATTTCCGTTTGCCCGATTTCACCCAAAATCTAATCAACTGTTTATATGAATGTGGAAAGCTGAAAGACGGAGAATAGGAATTCTTGGAAGTTTGTTATTCGAGTTATCGTGGATAAAAAAAGTCAGATATATGCAGGCAGACAGACATATATCAATAGAAAAATAGGAAAAAAGTATTGTGAAAACTTTAATCTGTCCTTTTATTTGCAAAAAACCACCATAAAAGTTTTGAACCAAAATGATTACTCTTATCTATTTATAAGGGCTGATGGGAGATATAAAGAATGTAGTTATTCCAAATTCACTGGCCCTGGATCACAAATATAAATTCATAGTCACCCTGAATTCTACACTATTAATTTTCTGGAAAGAATTTGTATACCATGTTTAGAGTTGATCTAAGCCGCTCAGACGGTATAGTGGTTAGCGAAGCCTACTGCGATACCCAAGGTTCCGGATTCAAAACCCCATGAAGACATGGATGTTTGTAAATGTACAATGTCTTTGCTGCATGGGAAAATCTAAATATATAGTGAGCTTAAAGTCTCTCGAGAGGCTGGTAGTGGGAGATCCTCGGACCCGTCCCCCCTCCGAGGCATCAAAATGGGCGGGGGGGCGGAACTGAGCGAAGTTGTATTTTCACCTGTATAGTGCTCAAGGCTCTTGCCAATGATAGGCGTACGAAAGTTAACATTCAAGAAATTCTATTACGCACTTCATGTACAAAACTTTGTTTGTATCTTCTAAACAAATATTAGATGTATTTTTAAAAATTGCACGTTACTTTTGTTTTTCATTAAAGACAAATTTCAAATTTTCTTTCAATTGAAGAGTTTCGATATTAAGTTAACGTTCTTTTCCTTTTAAATGTTCTTATATAAAGTTCGAGGAATTCGAGAGTAACAAATTTCGAACGAGTCAAGAATATCTTATAGTACCTTATAGGAGAAAACACCTTGTAGTGTCTTTAATTCATAGTTTTATTATATCTGGTATGCCCAAAGAATTTTCACTCAAATAATTTATATTTTAAAAGTCTAAAAATACGTTATTAATGAATGCTATGAGGAAGTTTTATTACGTTATAATCATAGCCTGGTAATCGTACAAAATATTCATTCCAGTACAAATATTTTTCATTTTTAATTAATGTAAATGATATTAGTAGTCGAGTACCTGCCAATAACGAAGCCTGCCTGTGTTTTCTAGAATACGACTTTCATAACATTCGGTAAATAAGGACGCCATTTTGAATTTAAAAAAAATTACGTTGACCTGTATTTCTCACAATAATTTGCGTAGAAACGCTCATCACAACATAAAAAAAATTATTTATTATTTTTTCCGCCATTAGGCACTACATGGAAGGGGAGTGGTATCGCATGGAGGACTATTTAAGGGAAACTGGCTCGTATCCACGTTACACTTGGGAAAAATCACAAAAGCGTCCGCGCAGCCACTCCGTCGCCGGAACTCTCATTCCGGATCGAACTACGAGTGTTCAACGTTTTAATGGCTCGGCCGCTGATGGCTATTTACTTTAATATTAGAAACCATTTTTAAACGATATTTTCCTTTTAGTTGCGCACAAATGCAAATATTTAGATTTTAAATTTGTGTATGATCCCTGAATATGATTCTCAAATTTAATATCCAATATCTCGAATAATTTTTGTGGTACGGGAGATGAACTTTTTGTATTTGATTTTTTTATAACGAGTACAAACTTTTCTAAATATAAGTATAGGAGCAAGACAATAAGTGCTCTCGTGGGCACGGTGTATATTCTCAACAGAAACGTTTCGTTTTTCTCCGCATAAAGTATTTCTCCCACGCTCTTAGCATGCCTTCATGGCGTAATGGTCAGCACACTTGGCGCTTATTCGAGAAGTCAGAGGTTCCAGTCCCGGCGAGGGCATCGAGGATTTCTTCGATTTCCTTGTTTCGAAAAATTCTAAAATATCTCTACAGTAGCGCCTGAACTAAAAAAACGTTGGTGATGATGATTTTCCACCGCCAGGATTTGGCGACTGGGTGCCTTAATCCCCAGTCGTCCTTTAAAAGTCAGAGTATATAACGTATTTGTGCCGGGCTTCTTAGCATGCCTTCGTGGTGTAATGGTCAGCACACTTGGCACGTATTCGAGATGTCCGAGGTTCGAGTCCCGGCGAGGACATTGCTCATTTTTCATCTCCCTTGCTTCGAAATAATCTAAGGTCTCTGCAAGTGTACCATTTTATTTTAGTTTCTTGCTTATGAATTAAACAACTTAAGAAATATGTTTCTTACACTTATAAACATTTAACACCATGTTTTCTTATAAAAGATCATAATATAGCAATTACTGTTACCGTTTCTAGAGAAGAACATTTATTGAATGGCAAAGTGAAGTGAAGAGTAGATATTTCCCCAAAGGAATGACATCCCTGTACAATCATACAGTTTTCTATGCAATCGATGTGAGTAAGATTTCATTAAGATTTTTTATTTATTTAATTTTTATTTATTTTCAGTGATTTAATAGATTTAAGACACTATTAAGCGAAATAATATCGGAACGAAGTCCACTGTTAACTTAGAATTATGATTAATCTGAGAAAAGTTAAAAATATAAAAGATGAATAATTTATATTGTTACGTGCGTACGGGTTCGTTATATATTGAATGCACAAGTCGTTAAAAAGTTTACAAAAATTTATTCTTTCCACAAGAAATAAATTAAAATGCTGAAATATTTCTTCACAGATCTTCGCACAGTATCACAATATCTCAAACGTTTAGCAAAAACTCGGCTCAAAACAGATAAAATAGTTCTATCTCACAGCGAAATCGCTACAATCAATACAGCATTAAGTAAACAAACAGCAGTTCGCTTTTTACAGCTACAAGTATAACAGCAACAACAGCAACTAACTGAGATGAGCTGTTTCACCTCGGCTTTTATAAGCTTTTTAATTATCAGTAGAACAATTACGATTTTTCTAGATTTTTCTGGATGACAACAGTAGTTACGAGATATTTATTTATTAAGCATTAAATGCACGCGCTCTTTTATTTTTATTGTTATTTCTTTTTCGACGTAGCTTTCTCTTCAAAAATCGTCTGCGTTGCTAAGGCAACATGAAGCAAATCTAATTACAATTCTAAATAATAACCAAATAAATGTGAAATTCGTAACAATATTACAGTTAACAGGAAAATATTATTAACAGTTTAACTGCATTCCAAGCAATTTAATATGAAGAATAAGTTCATCTGGCTGTATAAATGAAAGCAGTATTCAAAATTAAAGGTACTCTTCTGTTATCGGGACCGGAGTCGTCGCCGAATGCTTTGCTAAACAGGCCAAGAGATTGGCTCATATGAAGTTGCCAATATTTAAAATCGTTACAATGTTTGCTTTAAAAAAATAAAAGTCTAGTCTTTCAAAGTTGGCAACGAGAATGCAAATGCTAAAGTTGCGATGGTAACTTGTGTGTTTATTATTAATATTATTATACTTACTATGGATGTGGAAATTTGGGGCTTCTCTAATGATGAAATATCTTCCATATAATTTCTTCAGGAAAGAGGAATTATTAACTCTGAAAGAAAGTGCACGGTAAACCATAAAATGAAGCTCTATTTTAAACCGAAATAGAAATTTGAACTTGTGACATTTCCAGGGAAAAAGAAAAGAATTAGTTTCTTAGCAACAACTACTGTCATTTATACTGGCCATCAAAATTAAAAATAATAAGAAAAATATGATCACCAAATTAATTTTTCAACCAATGCCCAATGCTGTAATTAATTATGTTAATTAAATACAACTGAACAAAGAAACGCACTTCCGCGCACATGTTAGCGCCGAAAATATGCAAATTCGGTGATTGCCAATGTGGTGCACAATGGGCGCATGTTGGAATTCCGGTCTATAGTGTTGTTTAGAGTTAATGCGGTTTCTGAGAGTGATGAGTGTTCAGTAGTCGAAGGCATCATTTAAGTGAAGGTCAGAAGCGGCGAATAATTAGTATAATTGGGAGAGGTGAAACACAAATGCACGTGACCCAAGATTTGAATATCCCTCAAAGTGTGATGTCAAGAGTTCGGAGCCGCTTTTCATACACTTAATCAGTTGATAGACAGCCTGGTCGACTTGAAGCAACAACTACATCAGAAGACCATTTTCTGTCGTCGTTGGCTCGAAGAAACAGAGAAGCGATTAAAAGAGATTTCGTTTTGGATGTTTAGGTTGCCACAGGAACTCGAATTAGCCGTTCTACTGCTACGCGAAGGCTTAACGATATTGCAGAGTATGTGAGAAAAGGAATGGTTTGTGTCCTACCCACTCCAGTTGCCAGAGGTCCCCGTTTAAACTGGTGCCATCGTCAAGTTCAATGGAGCAAAGACGACTGGGTCCAAGTATTGTTTGCCGACATGTCCAGATATAGTCTGAACAGTCAGATGTGTTTTGATCTGGAGAGAAGAAGGAAAACGCAACTTACCTTCCCTTTCCGTGAAATAAGCCGTGACCGCGACCGCGGTTTAGCGGTTTGGGGAGGAATCACAATAAATGCCCGCACCGAGATGCATATCTTTCAAGAAGTTTCTCTAACCACTCGGAGATATATGGACGAACTTTAGAACCCCAAGTTTGATTGTTTAGGTGAGCTGTTGGCCCTTTAAACAATCTTTTTTTTTGCTAACTGATGGCAATAGGAGGTTCTATAACCACTCAGAGATATATGGACGAGCTATTAGAACTCCAAGTTTAATTGTTTAGGTGTGCTGTTGGCCCCTTAAACAATCTTTTTTTGCTAATGGATGGCAATGTTCTGCTTCAAAGAGCATATGCGTTGTCAGAATACTTACAAACAGAAGATACCACTCGAATGAATTACTCACCCAACTTGAACTCGATTGGGCATATGTGGAATGCCTTACGGTGACGAATTTCAGCTTAAAAGTGCAATTTTAGAAGAGTGGCGTGCCATTCCACAATACCTGATTAACACTTTGGTAAGGTCTATGAAATCAAGATGTAAAGTATGCGTATCTATCCAAGGTGACCATACAACGTATAAAAGAAACATTACTTCCACAAAAGGTGACTTAATTTTTCCATCATTTTTTAATTTCCATAAATTCGGTTTTAGTTCCAATACTTTGCGATCTGTCAAACAATGTAATTGATGTTAACTAATGCTTTTGTACAAATTCCTATTAATAATTTTTTTATTAAGTAACAGTTACAATTTATTTCCGTCATTACCCTTTTGACTAGTGTTGTACGGTGTTTAAAACTAACATCCCTTGAATTTGGTCAGTGTCAGCTTGATTTGAACAATTGCACTCTTATTGAGAGGAACAGTTACGTAAAAGAAGTCTGTGGCCATCTGGACCGTCAGTTAAAATAGGCGCCACTGAATTTTACAAATCTGTTACATTATTTTATTTTCCTTGGATTTTTCTTCAACTTAGCTGTATTACAAACATTTTGGTGATATCCGAATCCGGTCCCAATAACAGAACAGTACCAAATTATCGTTGTACTCGTATCTCTTCAGAGCTCGCACATTCTCATACGTTTTCATCCTGGACTACTAACAAGTAAAATGTCAGACGTATTCCATCTCCATAAGCAAATGATACTCTGACGATGTCTTGTTCAGATTCAATGGGTTTCAAGTAAACCGAAAGTGAAATGATGTGTTGAAAGCTGCAGTAATTTAGTGGTAATAATTTTAAATTAAATTAGAACTGAAAGCAAATTTAAATATTGTTTTCAGATATAACCAAGTAGAACCAAAACGAATTAGTACAAAACAGTTCAAACAATCAGTGTACGAAACTGATATAAGTGAAATGTCTTTGAAACTTAAGTATTTTGTGGTAGAATTAGAAATAAAATTAAAGCCTTCAGGTACGTCAGAAAACACTCAGATATACCAAAAGTTGGAAAATTAATTAATTTAAGGTAAAATTAAACGTTAATTTAAAACCGAGAATAATTTTAAAAACAATGAATTCCACATTTATATATCTAAGGCATTTGAGTCTTATGCAGATTGAATACTCACTGACACTTACCGTTACCTATACAGCTCCATAGCAGTTGGCGAAATATCCTGAGAATTACAACAGAATTAAAAGCAACCAGAGTAAAAACAGAATATCAGAATGTAATTCAAGTTCTATCTCCTTTAAAATAAAGGCAGTTTTAAATGATGAGATTCTTTTTGTACATTCTCTTTAACTCTCCTTTGATTAAACTCAAAGAAAACAATCGTTGATTATCATAATTTATTGTATTTAATTTTAGCTGCTACTTATAATATGTTTAAAAATTATTTAGGCTAATTTTTATTTATTTCACTTCAGTTAAAAATTACAATGGAAATGAAAACTGTTGCTATTAAATTGTTCTAATCGATGGCAGTATTGGCACTTGGCTTTTGTTAGAGTATCGTGGATATATGAGATTTTTACTTCGATTAAGAGACCTAATTATTGTTCATGTAAAAGGAATAGCTACTTGCTGTGAGTCTGTTCTGCAAAAAATGAAAGAGATCCAGTCTTTCCAATGTATTTTCAGACGGCAGTCTTAAAAGAATAGAGGAAAGGTCACCAGAGCGATATCGAACTTGCAATGAATGGAATCTAGGCAAAAGAGTTCGAGCTCCATTTCAATAATATAGCAAAATATATTCCAAATGAATTTAAAAAGTTATTTAATGTCACTCTGATTTTCAAAATTCACTTCTAAAAATTCCAGACTTTTTCCTATTTTAGCTGATGGAACATATTAATGAAGGGAAAGACATTGTTGGCGCCGCAATGGTTGGACTTTATGGAAGAATTATTGATGATGAAGATATGTTCGAGATGGCAATGATAAGATATGGAAAGAAAAAATCACAGTCTTTCTTAGAGAAAAACCTCAAATTATTTCGAGTAAGAACAACTTTTACTTATTGTTCCTTCATAAAAATGGTACTCATCTGTGTTATATGAAAGCTTATTTTCTCTTGCAGACTCTTACAACTGCTAGCAAAAGGTTGAAGGAATATCAGAAAGCGTACGTTGGTTATAGAATACCTGTTGAAAAATTTAATAATTCCCAAGATCTTTTCGATTTTCTCATTCATTCTTGCAGTGATCTGTGTGGTGTAAGTTTTGCTTTGAAATCCATTTACAGTCATTAATAATTTCAGCGTTTTAATAAAAGAACGTGAGTTGCCATTATGGGATGAGTGTCACGAATACTGTACGAACAAGTTTTCTGCTTGGCAACTAGTCGACAGAATACCACTATTCTAGGCTTCTGTGGCATTAAAATTCAAATATGAGTACGCAGTTTTTGAATTTAGAGAGAGAGAGGAGCACGGGCTGTATACTTCCTCGTTATTTGAAATAAACTTGTCGGCTTTAGCTTGGGCATGCCGCTTTTGCTCCGCGAATACTTACGTCCGAGCCAAGATTTATTAGGAGGCTTTCATCTGTATTTCACATTCAAATGTAACTTGAACAGTTGATCTGAATCTTCCGTAAGCTGAGGAATCATTATGCTTTTAACTTTTATGTAACTGCAAACTAACTTACCGATAATTACATTTTATTGTGACTTTTCATTTTAAATTGTAATTCGTGTAGTTAGAAATTTGACTAGGATAATAAGTAATTTGGCTGCTTTTTCGATTATTACAGATTTAGCACTTAACTGAATAGCCGTATACTATGTGTACTGCACCGAGTATAGAAAGACAGCGGATTCAAGTTCTTACGAACTCCAATTTATGAATTACATGCTTTTACAAACAATGTAATTAGTTTTGAAACTTTTTAATGTCTTTCCTGTTTAGGAGTTTACGATTTTTGCGAAATTTGTTTTACGATCCATATCAGTTCGTAAAATCAATTCTTATTTTAATTTCCCGAAGACATTAATCATAGCAAACTAAATGAGGGCGGCACCTTCATATTGTACTTGTGAAATACAATAGCGTCTGTATGGATGTTAAGTAAACTTGCTGCATACAGCGGAGAAGTTTCAAAAGTTTTGATATCTTAACATTTTGCTGCGGTAACAACACTCTTTTATTGATGTCAAAAAATAGACAATTATTAATAGCAGTAGTTAAAACTGAGCATCTACAATGAATTCAATATACTATGCAGAGGGAAATCACTCAACAGTTTCTCCTGTTTAATCTTTTAATCACTCAAAAAATCAGGGTATTTAAAATTTGTTGATTATTCTTAAATAACTTGCCTTCTACCACAGAAAAGGGTCATAATAGTACGCTTCAAGCAAATACTGATTAATTTGTGATTGGCCGTAAGAAAAGGTGACTTTTTAAATACATTTTAAGTACCTTTCGGTCAGCTATAAAGAGGCACAATGAAAGATTTAACTAATGGTAGTCCAAGAGTATGTTCTAATAGTATATTTGAGATCACGAAAGACATTCATGTTACAGTAGGCGCCGTTTAATATGATCAGTTTTCTCCATGGTTATTTAGGTAGCATTAAGTGAATGATAGCCTTAAACGATGGAAAAAAGTATCTTTTAAACTAGCAATGGAATTAAATATAAATATAAATATTTTTCAGTATTTCCTTCAGAAATTACGAAATGTTATTTATGAACTCTGGAATGAATATAATGTATTTAATGCAAATATTTTAAAGTTCATTTATGAATTGTTCATAACGTTTTCGGAAATTATATGACCAGTGCTATACCTCTAATACTCAAATGATATCCCTCATTGGAAAAGAAAATGCCTGCGCTAAACATCAACTTCAGCTTGGAGTAGACATTTTCAGGGTATTTGGTATTCAGGCTAAAACAAAAAATGGCAGAAATGAGTTTACTCGTAGAAAAAAAGGGACCTGGGTTTGATCGACCTCACAATCGATAGAGCTATTCAAAATCTACGTCAAATTAAAGTTGATTTTTTGCCTAATTTTAAATGGTTGATTGAAATCAAACCAAGCAATTTGGCGATTAATCGTGTACTTGGCGACGCTTCTCTGTCACTTGGTAACGTTTACAGTCTTTGCTAATAAGAAATGAAGTCCCAACACCTAGAAGAGATGTGTTTAAAGGAATGAAATGCAGGCGAAACATTTGTCTATGTAATATATGTATTTGATAATTGTTTCAAGGTCACAATTTAAATTATACTCGAGAAATGCCATTTAAATGTGAAATGGTGATGCATTAATAACCGCGGTAGTCATGATGTTAAATGTATAACCGCGGTAGTCATGATGTTAAATGTATAACCGCGGTAGTCATGATGCCATGATGTTAAATGCAAGCATGCAAACGCGCATGCATTGTGTCATGCGTATGCCGTATGTCATTTTCGGGATGAAGTAATATGCCTGCTGTATTTAGTCAGGCAAACCAGCAATGGTCCGTTCTGGTTGTAGATGGCCCTGGATTTGTCATCTAATCAAGTCCTACATATGATCAATTGGAGAAAGTTCGGGTTATTTGGTAGGCCGAGACAACATGTCAACACTTTGTAAAGAACGACGAGTGACAGTAAAGATACGACGTTATCTTGTTGAAAATGCCGCCCCCCTGGAATATTACTCAAGAATTCAGGTATACCCACTGTAATCAACAATCTGACGTATAAAAATGCTGTCAAGGTGTGTGGCATAATGAAGAGAGTGTTTCTGTCGTAGGATATTACTCCCAAGACCATATCTCCTAGTCTACGTCCAATGTGTAAGCAGCAGACAGCTTAATTCCTATCTCTCAATGGTCTCCTTCTAACCAACGTTCGGCCCTCATTGCACCAAGGTGTAAATCACTTTCGTCTGAGAATACAACAGACCTTGTTTCCGCCCTATAATCACACCACCGAAGTCACAGAAGTTGGCGCTTTGGAAGTAGTGGTATTGTCTCTACTAGAGGTCTAACTAGGAGTCCCCTCTTAAGTAATCGGCTTGTTACAGGTCGTTGTGTCACTTTGGTGACACAGATCAATTCACTGTTGAATGTCTGCTGCAGATGCAGTGCAATGCGACACAGACATCTGGTGAATACGGTGGTCTTCTGTTTGAGTGGTAGTACGTGTGAGGCCGAACTTCGGGCTTTTTGAAACAATATTTATCCATGACTGCTATCTCCAGAATGCTTGCACAGTGGATACATCCTTATCAAGTTATAAAATACTTTCTCCCTCCTTTGTGGCGTATGGGTATCATCCTCAGCGCGTACTATACAGGTCCAAGTTCGAGTCACGAGGATGGCATTGCAAATTTTTCACGTCTTCTGGTTCGAAGTACCCTAAAGACTCTACAAACAATAATTCGACACCACCAGGATTTAGCGATTAGGTCCCCTAATCTCTTTAAAAGGAGGTGTGTA
Source organism: Stegodyphus mimosarum (assembly GCA_000611955.2). Taxonomy (NCBI): domain Eukaryota; kingdom Metazoa; phylum Arthropoda; class Arachnida; order Araneae; family Eresidae; genus Stegodyphus; species Stegodyphus mimosarum. The sequence continues at coordinate 697,677 of KK113854.1, forward strand.
TAAGGCATTTTCTCACTCCTTCCATCATGCTTTCGTTCTACAAATGCAGCACACTCCTAGTCTACGTCCTAGTCTACGCTTATTCGAGAGGTCTAGGTTAGAGTCTAGGTGAGGGCACTGCACATTTTTCACCTCTCCTGCTTCGAAATAATCTAAACTCTGAAACGTCTTTCCTCAAAACTAAGAAAAGAAAATATACCTTCTTGTAACCCTATTATATGGCCTCGTTCAAACTCAGTAAGCTGCTGATACTGCCTTCTTCGTCCCTTTAATGGCATTCTTTACTCACATCTCCCTCACAACACCCAATCCGGAAAATAAATACAGCGTATGAAATACTAAAAACATCTCGTATAAAAAAGCAAGCGTGATTTTCATATTCATAATGATGCTACTATAGCGACACTTATTCATCTAGCGAGAAAATTAAATTCAGCCTTGAAATAACATCAGCCTTGAAATAACTGATAATTGGAAAACACACCTCCTGAATTTGTTTATCTGGCGATATCTTCATTTTGCATCAGTGCATTTTGTCTTCTTTTTGAAGACTTTGCTTCAGTTTTAAAAAATTGATCTATAATATTTTGAACATATTATCCGAATTGTTGATGACAGTAAGCGATGTATTATCTATGTTTTGGTATACAAACGGAGGAGACTTCGCCAGTTCGATAACAATACCAAAATAATAATATTAACCGCCATCAAATTAAACGGCGTCTACTGTAAATCCACGTGTACGAACAAACGGTACGTGTTTGCTGTCGTGCTAGGGCTCCAGAATAAGAATGAAATAAGCCAGGTTAAAATCCAATATTCGAAATAAAACAAAGAAAGATTTTTTCTTAGATCTTCAAAATGATATATAACAGATTAATGAAGCTAACAAATAAGTAGGTTTTTATGAATGGCCAGAGCTTTTAGTCTTCAAATTTTTTGGCAATATGAGACTTTCTAATTCAGTTATTATTATTGCAATACATTTTGCCATAGTTGGAATGAACCCTTGTTGTAACTTTACTATAATTAAAACAGCTTAATTTGAATTTCCTCACAAGTTAAATAATTTGTTGTCTTTTCCCAAGGCTATGCAAGCCCATATGATATGTTCTCAGACCTCATCAATGTGGAACATGTTCCTCTTTTCAATCCTTCGTAAAGCAGCTGGAGGTAAGAGTGGATGGTGATATTTTATAATTTAAGGACAGGAGATTTTTAAGCATAGTTTTTGTTCAAGCCCAATGTAATTATGTTTGAGAGCTTTAAAAATAGCAATAAAAGCAGTAACACAAGCAGGAAAATAAGTTAATAAATTTCATCCTGTAATCAGAGCGCTGCATTCTTATCAACATAAAATATATCTAAAAAATTGCTCAGTTTATTGTATGGAAAATGATTACATGTAACTTAGTTCTATGTACATACAACAAGAGCATGATGCATAATAACTTAAAGTTTAATAGTGCAACCCTCTTATTCTCTCACTCTCTATTATTTAAAGTGTGCAGCTCTCTTATTCGAGACTGAGAAGAAAGAAAATAGGTTCGTGTAAGCCTGTTTTGTAGCAAAACACTTGTTAGAAAAGTGAGAGGGGTTTAATACAATGAAAACATGGTTTACTAAAATACTTTATGAGAGATGTGTTTGAAGATGCGTTTCATTTTATGCAAAAAAAGGTTTTTAAGGCAGAAAAAGCTTAGTTATTGAAACAAATGGTTTTATTGCAATTCAGTTACAAACCAGTTGTTACAATTAGTCATAGCACCATAAAATATAATACCCATGAGTGAAAAAAGGAATGTTTCAGTGACTGTAAAAGAGATTATTACTATTACAACAGTTATAGTAAGTACAGTAAGTACGATTACTGTACAAATACAGTAAGTAAGATACAGTGAGTTACGACAGTAAGTACGATTTGTTAGAACTGAAGTTAAATGACTCGATGACTTTACTTTCCATCGATTTAAGATGAGTCGATAAAAAAGCAATTATAATTTCTTATACCTGAATTTCGATTTATTCCTGCAGTTTATGTCGTAAATATGTAATGATCGGTATAGTGGTTAGCGTTGCCGATTGGCATATCTTTGGGCCTGGGTGCGAATCCCGATGAAGCTTGGATGTTTGTAAATGTATAATTTCTTTGCTGAATGGGACTTTTAAAATAGACGGCTAGACGAAAGTCTTCACGAGTGGTTTAGCAGTAGGAAAAGAGGAGAGGGAAACTGTGGGCCATCCCTCTAGTGATTGATTAACCTTAAGCATTTGAACCAAATAGATGAAGTCGTACTGTTACCTGTACCCAAGGCTTATGCCAACTATAGATTCAATCCTGCTCTCCTAGCTATGATAAAATTCGTGGCCTTGTTCGTCAGAGTGGTAAAATAAGTCACAACAAGATGTAAGGAGTTAAGAGTAAATTCCAACACGCTCCTCATATTTGGCAAAATATAATTCCATGAATAATAATTATAATTTCTACGGAAGAGCTCAGAATTTTGAATTATAATTTAACTCAGAATTGTAATTTCTACGGAAGAACTTTCAGAAGAACTTAATCGAATGCTTGGTGAAATTTCGTCTTTGGTACTGTTTAGCTATTAGCGTAAAATAGAGCTCAAATATTAAAAAAAAATAAAACTGTATATATGGTTCCTGGTTAGCATCACAAAACTAAGCAACAAAAATGATACCAAACTAAAAAGTAGACTCTTCTCTTGTAAATTTTTAAATACAAGCTCCTTACCTTTATGATGACATCCCGCTTTCGTTACAATAATATCCTTGCACAAATCTACAAACGCCTGGGAATGTCTTTGCGGATATCTGACTTTCTTAACAACTTAAATGTTTCGGTAGTTATTCCATAGTTACAGAAGGCGACTCTCCCAGGCAAAACGGCAGAATCACAGTGTAAGCTCCACTAAGCTAATTAACTAAGCCATTTCCTGCTCATTGTGCATAAATCTGTGGTCTGGGCGAGTATCAAAAAATGCGAAAGGCGTAAAAAAAACTAAATAAAACATGAAGCATAATGGTCAAAATACGTTGACTCGGGGTTGCTAGATCTTTCTATTTTTCGCAAGCTTGCTATTTTTAAGTTTGCTATTATTAAGTTTGCTATTTACATGTAATACTAAAATTTATGTATATGCAGTTTTATGAAATTTTTGCTTATGCTACGTTTTTGCGACTTAAAGGATTTTTTAATACATCTTAAAATGCTTATATGTTAAAGTAATGTATTTATTAATTTAAATTTAAAAAAATATTGAAGCTTACATAGAAGTTGGCATCTGGAAATCCAGAGATCATAGAGCAGGGGCAAACAGTTTTCAGCCCTAGTTGCTGGAGGTTTGACTTGTTTGAATGATTGCTTTGTTTAATCCTTTGGTGACCTGTGTGTAGGTGTGCAAAATTTATGTTTGATTAAAACTGCTGTGTTAACGAAAGTGTGAATTATGAGTGACGACAAAAAATTCAAACCCGCCTTTCAAAATGCTTGACTTTTAAAATAGCCAGGTTTGAGAATTGGCTGGAAAGAGAGAAAAAACAAGATAAAAGCTTATTGCATGTCTTGTAAATGTGAACTGAGGGCACACAAAGTTGATTTAATAAAGCACGGTACTTCTTATAATATGAGCGAAACCCTCAACACTCCTCTCTCATAGCTCGTATTATTAGAACTGCATTTGAAAAATAGCAACATAAATGAGTTTGAAATGAAGCTTTTTGTACTTGTGGCTTGCCATACATCAGTGCGGTCCATCGACCATTTGAACGAAATTTTTAAGAGAGAAATTCTGTCAAAATCCCTATTGAGATTACATGGACAAACTCACAGGATTGGTAAAGATAGGTCATTCTACCTGAACTGCTTGTTTTAAGAACAAATAATTGAAATTAATTAAATTCATGAAATTAATAAATGCAGAATATGAGGTGAATATTCTATAGTTTTTCAGAATTTCTGTTCAAATAATGCCAATAAATGTAATTAACCGCATAAAATATGAAATTCAGTAAGAAATTGCACTGTTTCATAAACAAATCAAACACCAATGGTTATAGAACTCTTAATAACTGATCATTTATGACGAATTTCAGAAAATTAATCCTCATGATAAATGATGCCCGCCTTTAAATCTTACATTATGTTCATCGTTATTAGGTATGCTGACCAATGTTATCCCCGTGGAACTGAGATGCCATAATTTAATCAGTTTAATCTAAAAAGAATAATATAAGAATGTATTAATCGCATTATTGCAAAGCATTTTGACACAGGATTCAAAAGTTAGTTGGAATTATTTAAGATACTGACTTGAAGAATTTAGTTATTACTTTGCATTTTTTTTGTTTTGTTTTCAGAACTAAATGCTAAAGTATACTGCGATTTTGCTCAGCTTTTATCAACAAGTGGAAAAGATGTTGAAAGTGCCGATGTTCCATCAGCCATACAGGTGAATACTTATCTTAGAAATATTTTTACTTACCTTAATATTTCAATATACTTATCTTAGACAAATTAAAATCCTTTTTTTTTCTCAAGCAAAATTTTTGTTCATGTGTAATAAATTTCAAATAATCACTGTCGAAATGTGTTTGAAAATTGAAATATGTTTGTTTGAGCTATCAGAATATAACAAATTTCAATAAACTAAAAACTAACAAAATTAAAAAATTTCTAATTAAAAACGCTACTAGCTGAATGATAAATTGGAAAAATACAAGATAATAAGTTAGAGTCTTGTATCATTTCTTTTCGTAAGTATCTCCTTAAAATAACACAAATAAAAAATTCTAATTTTTAAAATGATCATCTGGTCCTCTACATCTGACATTATAGCAATTTGAACATTATAAACTGAAGACAATTATGTGCATGGACACTATAAAGGAATACATATCCTTTCAAACTTAAAACATACAAGCTTCTCCTAATTCTTTAATACTTCTAGCCATTAAAGGATGTAAGTCACACCCCACTAATTTGTTGTAAAATATTGTATTGCTATCTGAGATATTTTTGACTATGGTGAGCATTCGTGTAAAAGAAAAATATCAGTTTAGTGCTGTGGACAATGTAACAGAATGTAGAATATTTCGACAAACTCTAAAATGTCATAATGCGTTTGTGATTCTAATTTTAGAATAATTTTACAAATAATTTAATGTTTACTTAAATTAACTGCTAAGTACACGTTGTTCCAGCTTTAAAGAAGTGAATGTTATGACATTGTATACTTAAGGTTCTATGCAGTTTATTTTCACATTTCATAATGGTATAACTCGAAGTATCCATTATTCAACTTTCCATTGGGATATCTTATGAAAATATTACCTTACTTTTGAGACAAAAAATACTTGAAAGGTCTGCTATATTATAAAGTTAAAAACCAGGAAGTATAAATTTTACAGCACATATGAAAAATGAGGACTATGAAATATTTTTTTCCATCTACTATTGAAGAGGTAGATAAAATTTAGTCGATGATGGTTTTCATAAATGCATTTAAAAGAGCTCTACGATCACGATAAAATAATTTTAACCACTGGGTGGCAGTTTGCACATATGAAGTCCACAGGATAAAAGAAAAATAAGGTTTAATTGCCTCTAAACTATGTTCTTTATATGTAAAGACGGAAGATAAGATTTTTTTTTGTTACAAATATGAAAATATACAACCAAGGAAGAATTTAGGTTACATTTTCCTGTTCTTTAGTAATGAAGAAATAACATTGAAGTCGCCGATATTACTGCGTCATTGCAAAATGATTCTGATGACAGCCACGTAGACGAAGACTGATAAAGTTAATAGGCAGGACCTTAATTTTTTTCCATAGATCTGGAATCGAATGCTTCGATACATCGTGGACACATTAAAGCAGGGAACGTCTATGAGATGGTAACATGCTGAAGCAGGAAACTTGTCTTTAACGCCGCTGTGATGCGATTCAGATCTCCATCCATTGCTACCGAGTGTTTCTCCTACGAACTGCTACCCTATTATATGCGTTAGTCAGGCTTCCGCTGTAGTTTAATTCGACTTAGCGACTTCTTCGTTTCAGCAGAACGTAAATGTGAGGGCTGTATTACATATCCGTCTGTTTCGGACGAACGATTGTTTCGAACTATTTTACTACTGGCTTCATCATTGAAAGAAAACCCAAATTTATTTCCCTTCCGCAGAAAGTACAGAGTAGATTGTACAGGGTATAGTTTAGGCTGTAGTTTTATTTAAAAGTATCGGATTATAATGCGGTTTGCGGCAAAAGATTAAGGAAGTAGAAAACTTTAGTGGTGCGTTCCATTTTTTAATGTGCAACGCCGAAAGAAAAGAATAAGTGAGAAATAACGAAAACCGCGAAATGTTATATACGGAGGCGTGGTTTGCGCCTATAAAAGGTTGTTAAAAATTCTGATTGCCATGTGACATACCAAACGTGCCTAGTAAAGGTTTGTAAAGGTTATAAAGGTATATAATCACTTATCCTACAGTAAATGTTGAAAATGACCACCCTTCTGATGCAGACATAACCCAATTATCCGCTCTACGTTGATTGCAACACTACGCAATGTGTCAGCAGGGATGTTTGCAATTTCTCTAGAAATCTTGGTTTTTAATTCGTCCAGTGTCCGTGTTTTATCTCGATAGAAACGAAAGGCCAAACTGTTCTGACTTTAACAGTATGCAGTCCCTCTTGTATGGAATTTCGTGGAATGTCGAAGTTTTCGTTATTTCTTCTTTCTTTTTTTTTTTGGCGCCGCATATGAAAAACCTGGTCGTACTACTGAATTTGGCCTACCAGCGGCCGAGCGGTAAAAGCCGCTGAACACTGGTAGTTTGGTCCAGGGTTCGAGTCCCGTCGAACGGGCTGGCTGCATGGTCGGTTTCGTGGTTTTCCCCATGTGTAACGTGGATACGAGCCAGTTTCCCTTAAAAAGACCTCCACGGGGCATCCCTCCCTTTCCGTGTAGTGCCTTAGGGCGGAGCACGTAATATAAGAAAAAAAATATATATATCACTGAATTTTCATCCTTCTTGAATCTTTTCCCTTAAATCGCATTAAAATCGGAGACTTTTTAACAAAATTGTAGCTCAGTGAAATAGGTCAGTTCTAAAAGAGTCAACCTGTACATTTTCACTTAATCAGCGTCAAACTAAAGAGCTTCAAGTTCTTTGTTGCTTTCTATCTTTGTAATGGAAAACCCGTTACCCCTTTACATGGTAAACCCAAGGTGATCCATAGATATTTGCTGTTTTATATCATGTGAAAAATTGCTTTGAACAGTTTCTTATTCCGAAATGATTTGAACTAACTGATTTGACATTGCATTTAAGAGCTTTGTTAAAATTATAGTAGCTATCTTAGCTTTCATATATTCGAATGGAGGCTAAGATAGCTTCAGTATCTCTCGGAAATATTATAGGAAAATATTTTACACCTAGTCAATAGTTTCCTTAGTAGTAACACCTTCGCTTAGTTTATTTGTGCACTGGCATTAAAAAAATTAAGGACGAGACGCTTTTTTCGATATAACATTGGCAAAGCTTTCCAAATCAACAAAAATAATACGATAAGATCCCCAAGATGTAAAGACACGGGTAAGCAAAACGTCCCAAAAAGCAATCAAAATAATAGAAAAGAACTTTATATTGAAAAAGCATCATGGAGCACAATGCAACAGAAGGCCGTAACATTCATGTGAGAGGTGTCCACAAAGAAATATTCAGCCTTTAGTAGGGGATATGATCTCCCCTGACTACTTGCAGGTTTCTGATCATTTGTCTATGCTGAATATGAGGTTGTCAATGAGTTGTTGAGGCATTGCTTTCCCTTCTTCCTGTAGCAAGAATAGCAGCTCCAGAATCGCTACTGGCGATAAGTTAAGTGCTGAAATGCGTCTTCCTAGTTCCATGCATGTTCGACGGTATCTAGATTCAGAGATTTTGTCGGCCAATCCATATGTTCAATATCCTCAGTCTCCAACAGCTCTTCGACAGCATCTGTGCGATGAATCGGTCATTTAATTCGTCTGTTCCATGTGTCTTGAGATTTCTCCCGTTGTTTGGTGACTGTTCCTTCTTGTCTATAGGGCAATATACTGGTCTTCCGCTGCTGTGGTTGCTCATGGATGACCACTGCTGAACTGTCGGACAGCTGTAGACCACCGCTCCGTCAGACAGCTGTTCCTGTAGTTTGACATGATCTCCAAAGTCGTAAAACAATGCTGTGAGCAATTCCGAACTCCACAGCCAATCTTATCACACTTCTACCTTCCTCTGTCTTTCCAATGATTCGACCTCGGGTAAAAGCATCCAGATGTCGTCTAACAGATTTATTGTTCGACATTTCACACTGATGCAACAATTCGACATCGTTTAAACTGATATTGACCATGCAATAGCTTCCCTAAAATGCTGAGCTCACACCTCCAGCCATCTTTATACCCCTCCGATACTCCCTCAATACGTATGGCTGCATTTATGTGCATGTGCTAATGTACTTGACCCTAGTCGATCTCCAGATTAGTCTTTCAGTCCGCTCTGCTTATTCGTTCTAGAATCTAATTTTTCAACTTCGTCCTTAATTTTGACACACCAGAGTATATTAATATGCATCATTTGAAACTATTTAAATCTGTATATTTCTTCATATTTAAACATGGCTATGGCAAATCACACATAAATGAAGCTGAAAAGTTTAATTATGTCGAATAATTGTTATTATAAACATTCTATACAGTCACCTAAATGTTTGCTATTAATGAAAATGATCAGAAATGTGTTTTTTTCGATATCCAGGTAAGTGAATGCTATGAAGAAAATTTACTTGGCTTTCTGAAGTGCTAATACATAATTTTATTTCAATAGAGCCTGGCGTTTGATATCGCCAATGAAATAAATCCTGAAGCCTTCAAAAATATGAGTAATCAGGTGAAGTAGTTACCATTTTAAATTTTAATTAATATATAATATGTCAGTTTTTCGCTTTTTCTTACCTTTTGCGTAGTCTGGGTATATCATTGTATCATTTGTACAATAGGAGATCTCACATTGGTTGGAAACGTCACCATCTGCCGCTGGCATTAAATTTAGGGATTTCCTTCAGAAGCATGGTCATAGGTGCCTGAAAGAAGTAAGTTTTATTTAAAAGTAAAATCGAAATTAAGAAATAGTATGAAATGAATTGATTCTAAAGTATTAAAACAAAGACTTAATCTAAATAGAAGTTTTTTCTTTATGACTGAAAATCCCTATACTAAATAAAAGTCCAGCAAGTTACAAAATTAAATTTTAGTTGTCTACAGTACTCCAGTTAAGCTGTTTAGAATTAGCAGGCAGAAGATATTGGCGACTAGATGTAGGCGGCTGTATTGGCGACTAGATTAATTATGAGGAATGCAGATTAGCGCATACTTATTAAAGTATAGTTTTTTTTTTTTTTTTTTTTATACATGAGAAGGTTTCTGTTAAGAAATCAAGATAAAAAGCTAAACTCTTAGTCTGCAAGACCGGAAAACTAAAATAAACAGAAAGAATATTAATTACACACACTACACTACATATGTAATTTTCATTTATTATTTATGATACATATATAAAATGAGTTCTGAACTTGGTTAAATTCCTCAAGTAGTAGTGAATGAGAGTAATGTTAATAGTAATAAATATGAAAGTGATTTGAATCACGTAATGCTTCAGAAAAATGCAGTAGTGCAAAAAAGATAACTATGAAACGAATATCTTGGTAAAAACTTGCAGATCTTAAAAAAAAAAGTGTCCAACAAATTTGGATGGAATGAATGAAGCACTAGATAGTATTTCTGTTATTGATATTGTTGAGTTCTACGGGTTCGTGGATTTGGAGTGATTGGTGGCAACACTCGATAAAGAATGAAAACACAATCTATTAGCCAGTATTACTCAGGACAGTTCCGAAAAACGCTTACAGTCGGTGAAAAACTACGACAAACACCCTGAAACAATCAGCAACACAGCCTTCAGGCTGCAACGGTGAAGTCAGCGGCACTAAAGTACCGCTCCCGATTGCGTAATGGCAGACCGCACATTCAGTTGAACAATGTTAAACGAATTACGCACACTGCACACGCCCAGAAGAGAATTTGACGAAATTACGACTTTGGCGTAATTTTAATAGAAGATAAATATGGTATATGGTTGATGTTCTGTTATCTGGACATAAACAGTTCGGGGTTTTAAAACTTGTTAGGTTGTACGTTGCTTCATTACTTAGGTGTAAATATCAATTGTAAATACACCAAATTTTCATTTAAGGAGGCTTACAAAACAGAAAACATTACATGATGTTGTTTATTGATTGTAGTTCTGAGGAATAAAAGCAATCTATTATTAACCATGCGTTCCATTCATAAATACTTTAACAACTCAAGGAATATATCTAGTTTAAATTACTGAATTAAATGCAAAGAAATTATTAAAAATAACCGATACTAAATGTAATGTTTATGAACAAATAAATAAAAATAAATAAAAATAAAAATAAATAAAACAGAAGCAAGCAATAAGCACAAAAAAGTCCATAGTATTGCAATCGTAAAGAGTCGCTAAGGGCCTACATGACGAACAGGCTTGTGTAGGCTTGTTTATTTTTATTCGCCAGTGTTTTCTCCCACGCCAGCGGTACACTATTGAGCATGCGCAGTAAGCGAAATTCGTTAACATTGATCAACTCAATGTGCGGTTTGCCATTACGCCTCCCGATTCGGTCGATCGCTCTCGAAGCTCAACTCACTCAGGATACTCTTCACGATAAAACTCACAATGCACTCGACGATACATTCAGGATACACTGCTACTCTGCATACAGGCAGAGTTTATATAGCTTCTGATCTGCCTTCGAGAACATTCTGGGGTAAAACGGCAAGAATTCGTTCTAGAATGTTCTCGCTTCGTCTACGGCATATCGCCTATTTCGTCATCGAATGGGGGGATTTCGCTCCAAATCTGAAAACTCTGCCTCTCTTTGCCATTTTCTGGCAACCCTAAACCCGCTTTGCGAGGAAGCTATATTACCGCGGCTGGGCATTTCATAACAATATGATGCATAGTGTGAGTAAATTGAGGCTTATGTTATTAAAATTAGATATAATGCGTTAAAGAATATCAGGAAAGGTATGGATGAGATTAAAGACCTACTTAAAAATAAAGAGACTGGGAGAATGACACTGAACAGATGATGATACTATAATGAGAATTTTACTACGATATTACGAATTTTGTATATATATATATATATATACAAAATTTTAGTGAAAGTATAAATGTAAAATTATAGTAATTTTTTTCTATAACATAACACGAAAAGAGAGGCGATGCTTTGCCGGAGAAACAAGAATACAGGGGGGGGGCAAATCTATTTAACACCGAGTAAATGGCTATCTCGCTAAATTGGCGAGTTATCGCCAAGCTGGCGACGGTTTTGTCGACTAATTTTTATCTCTAAATTTGGCGCGAAATCGCCAAAAGTCATTTGACGATATTTTGGTCCGATCCACTATAACGGGTATTGCAATTGAATAACTGTAACTGATCCTGTATATAGCTATAACCCTCATAATGCCTTCCAGTAATTTCTAGGAGCGCTGGAGATTTCTCTGCAGTCGGGGGAAAACTATATAAGACCCGAGAGAGCATCAGTTTCTCAGTTGTTATTTCTCAGCTGTTATTTCAGAGTTGAATTCGGAGCACTAAGATATCCGTGAGAGCTTCGCCCTTTAGACGCTCTTTGCATTGTTTTGTGTTTAACGCGTTTAGTTTGAATTGTAACTACTGATTGTAGTTATTGATACTGTGAAGAGCTGTGCGAGTATTTTTGTGGAAAGTGCCAGGACTATGAAGTGATTCTTTTGGTAAAATAAATTTTGTTAAGCTACCATCGGTTCTGTGTGCGTTCAATCTATTATGAACCTGTGCGTGCGCAACAATATTAAATTGGAAAACAATGATGAAAAGAATAAGTTTTAAGAAAATAGAGGAAATGGAGGGATCGTAAAACCTACTTTTCCTGATATTGACGTCTTTGATTAGTTGTCTTCTTGTCTGCTGCCAGTACATAGGAATATCGACGTTTTTAACTTTTATTATAAGAAAAATGGAAATTTTTTTATAAGGTTCAAAATGAAAAGTCACTTCGTAAGGCTATTGAAGAAAAACAAAATCTGAGGAATATGGTACATGCTAAGAGCAGGAAATTTATCACACCTCGAGTTATTATGTAAAGGGGTTCCTGGTTTTACACAAAATGAGAAAGTTGTAAAAAAGTTTAAACTGGATTGTATCTTCTCCAGTGATTGTGTTCTTTTTCTATTCTATATGAATAAAGAAAGATAGAACGAATGATGCTAGTCATAGGCTTTCAGTATTAATGCAAGATGTCAAGCAGAAATTTTAAAAAGTAATAGGTTGACTGATGGATGGAAATCATACCTCGTTAGACTTTTCTTCAGCTTATGCGCTGTTTAAAGTGTTTAAAATTTGGACACATTAGAAACTGCTATAAAAATTAGGTTAGCTGCATAGAATGTTCTGGAGAACCCGAAAAATGTTACCCGAATCACTGTATAAGAATATGTTGTATTGGTTGTCGAGTTTCAAACGAAAATTTCGTACAGATCATGATACGTTCTTCAACAGATGCCTAATTTGTAAGAAAGAAGTCAAGTCCATTGTGGAACAGATTAATGTGGATTTATAATTAAATCTATATAGATAATTTTTACACTTTCGTTTTGTCACTGAAGCTTGGCTTTTATTTTTCATATTTTTATTGTATTTTATCTTTTGTATTTTAAATTTTGTAAATATTTTTATTGTGTTGATTTGTATTTTTTCCCATGAAATTATTGAAGATCATTCTTAATCATTGTTCAGTTGCGGCATGCCAACTGTTGAGTTGACTAAATATTGCGCAAAACTTACGATGTGATAACTGTACAGGAAACCACATCTTATTGACAATAAATTTGCCTATTTGAAAAAGGCTTGACGAACGCTAATGATGAATGGTGATAGACTGCTGTTGTTTATACCAATAAAAATATTAATTTACAGCACATTTGATTTCAGATATAATTGTTGCAATTCCTTTTTCCTTCGAGAAGGATTTTGTAAGAATTGTTCCAGTGTATTTTTCTGCAGCGGATGATTTACTTGAAAATTTAATTAAATTGGAAGTTGTGATTAAATATTATAATAATTTTAATGTATTCAGAGATTTTAATTATAAACGTTTTAGCTGGAGGGCCAAAAGTATTGATAATAAGAAAATTATAACTTTTGATTTTACTTTACAGAATGATTAGGTTCCTTATAATGACTCCAATTCGTTGCCTACTTATGTGTCTTCAGCTGGAGACGATTGGACGGATGTATTCTTAGGGCCACAATGTCCTCAGTGTCTTTGGAATTAAGTATTGAACAATAGTAGTCATTGATCGATTTTCTAAAGCGAGTACATGTCTATTAACTTGAATGAAGTATATGGGGAATGCGATGAGGAAATTAGATTTTCACGTGATATACAAAGAGATGAAAGGTACGTTAAAAGAAGTTACGTAAGAAGCCAAATAAAGAATTTAGGGAGGAAACTGATAAAAATTCTACAGAAATATGAGATTGAGACTTTATTATTAAATTGGAAAATATATTATTTGGTAAAGCTAATATGATTCTGAGACTTAAGAAGAAAAATCAGAAAGTTATCTTGTGGTGGAACCGAAACCGCAGAAATTAAAGCGACAAGTTAGAGCATTTAGAAAACAGTGCTAAATGAAAAGTATTGATGAGAATGTTCGTATAGAAAGGAAGATCCGATATAAGAAAGAACTAGCTGCATATAAGAAAATTATAGAGATAATAATATGCCAAAGTTAAACAGGATTTTCTGCTAAAAATTCAATATATTATGGAGGATTTTTTCGTGCGGGTAATGGTAAAAACATATGTCTCGGTAATGATTGTTAGAGGAGAAAGTAACACCGATGTAAGGATTAAAGTTGAGGATGTAAGTTGAGGATATTAATGGCTGTTTTAATAGAAACTTTGACTGTGGCTTTGTTGAAAGTGATTTTTTGGGTGCGGAGTTTTTACAAGATGGTAGATGTGCTTTGGATGACCTGCCGTTTAGTTTGGAAGAAACTGGCAGTGTGGTTAAGAAACTGTGTAACTGTAGTTCCAGAGATTGGATGACAAAACATATACAATGGTAAGATTTTTATAATGGAAATATTCTGATTTTTTATTATAAGATAAATATCTCGATTTATATTACTTTCCTAAAGTCTGAAAAGTTTTAAGAGTTTTGCATATTCCAGACTCTAGTGGAGTCGCAAAACTTGTATATTTGTTAAAATTTTGTGCAAAAGTTTTAGATAAATTATTTACAAATAGATAGTACTATTGTTTGTTAAAGTATGATTTTGAATCATCAAAACAATATGCATTTACTCCAGGCCGTTCCACTGAAAATGCTGTTTATGATCCTGTCCGTATCATTAGCGTATAAAAATCTGAATTCCATGTCGCTGTGTTCTCCTTCGATGTCTTGGAAGCCTTTGATTCTAATAGAAAGACATCTTTGTTCTCCTCCGTTAGGGATTTTGGGATCTCCAGAAATACTTACAGAACCTTTCTCAGTTATTTTAGCGAAAGGAAAGATATTTACAGATTTAATAAGAATATTTGTATTGAAAGAATGATTTACAAAGCATTTTCTCAAGGTTCCTGCAGTGCTTCGCTGCTCTGAAACACCATTATGGACT
>KK113854.1:717137-738694 GCA_000611955.2 Stegodyphus mimosarum
TACCACCAACCATACATTTAGCCCACCGTGTACTTTGTTCTATTGCCGCATAGATACTCTCCTGTTGCAAACATCCATGCCTTCTTCGGGATTCGAATTCGGCTTCGTCATTACGCAGATGGCGCCACTAACATAACGTCTCGGAGGCCTTAGGTATGACAGAAGGTTTTGCAAGAATGCTAATTTGCAATCGAATTGAAGGGTTGCAATGAAATATGAGGGGGAAGAATATGTATTGAAATGGCAAAATGTGTATTTGGATTCAAACGTAGAGAAATTAAGTTATCTGTGAAAATAAAAATTGTAAGCAGTCACTGAAATTGAACGAAATTTATTATTCAAGAAGAAGCAATCCGATGTCTCCTTTCATGTTACCATGTATTTATTATAAAATATATCCCGAACAAGGAAGTAAATGAAAAGGGAAGAAAAGGTAAATAAACAGACATTTATGGTTTGATATGAAGCGAAAGAAGGCATTTAAGTTTAAAGTAGTTGGTATGAAAATGCGTCATTAATTCGAATAAATTAGTAATTGCCATAAAATTTTTAGTATAGGAATATTTAAGCACAAATTAAAAACAGTTATTTGCTGTTAATCGTGCTTCATGCGTCTTAAAAAGATTCACTTATTTATTATTATTCTTTTTTTTTAGTTTGATATACATTCAACCACCTGGGGCACAAATCCTGAATCTCTTATTACTCATTTAAAGGTAAGATAAAAGTATGCTTATGTAAATTTTAGAATACTTAGCTTCATGTATCTAAATAACATAATGTTCTAATCACCCAGCTTGGATGCTCACAATTACAAGAGGGGATTTTTCTTTCCCTGAACGCGCCTTTAAAAATATGCATCTCAAATTATACACTAGTGGATCGCATCAAACTACTTCCCTTGCGCATTTATACACTGCTAATAAATAGATCCATTTCTATATGCAGGCGTGAAACTCGTCTCTTACAGTGCTGTTGAGAAGCTGCATCGTATTTCACTGATATCAGAAGTATTAGAAAATTTTTGCCTTTTCAGCGCAGGCTTCAATTTGAGAAACAGCAAGTTATCATTTGGAGTTAGGTTGGGGATAATCGTTCTTTTGGAGAAAGTCTTTCACACAGAAAGATTACGACAGTTAGCATCTTCTCACATGCTACTTGTCAGTTAAAATTAGCCTTATACTAGTTTATCGCTTAACCTGTCATTTTTCAGCTATCAGTCTCATCTTCAATTGTCTGTTGCACTTTGTCGTATCTTACAATATGTTAACCATAAACGGTCGTTATTGCTGTTTTTACTATCCTCTTCTAGAATCACCTTTCATGAGATCTTCAACCTACCTTTTCATGAGATCTTCAACGTCAGTCATTTTCAGTCTGGAATTTCAGCAATGCGTCTTCTAAATTTTCATGCAAAATCAAAGGTTAATAAGCAATTTTAAATTTCAGTCGCTCATTTTTATGATGAACTGCGCTCACAAATGTATGTTGCATTCTTAATAACATTTATAACTAACACTGTGGACCACTGCAGAAACAAACTTAGTATTTATCAGTTATTCTCAGTTTTTGTTGCAATGCAATTATCTTCTCAGCATTGTGATAAGCTGAACATATTCAACTTGTCTCAGGAAATCCTGAAGTTTAAAAATTTCAAAAATTTATATGCTGTCACTGCTGACAGTTTTTTGAAACGCCGGTTTTCTTGGCTGGTAGTGTAATAACGGTAAAATAAAATGTAATATAGTCCAGGAAATGTATGATACTTCAAACGTTTAATGTTGCCTAGCATAGGTAACTGGAACTTACTTCACAATAGAAACTAGCATGGTGTAATATTTAACAGAACTGTAAAAAAAATTTAAACTTATCAGAGAACAATCTTAATTTATCTCGAATTTAGTTATTACAATTAATCGGGGTGAGAAGTTAAAGCAAATTTTATCGGAATTTTAGAACACCGACTAGCATCGTAAGAAAATTGCTTAAGTTTTAGAAAACAGAAATAAAAATGATTGTAAAACTTCAACATATCTGCTTACTTGAGAAGCACTTTCCATCTGTCACTTCTAGAAACTTTTTTATGGGTAAATTCATTGAGTTTCATAAGAATAAACGATCTTATGTACATTAATTAAACAGTTCTTGCACAATTAAAATTTAAAGGTTTGGAATTTATTTAAGGTACTTTCTCTTTCCATTCCTCCTGCCTGCATGGTGTAACTTGATAGTATGTCCAGCTAGTATCGGAGGGTCTGGTGTTCGAATTTCAACTAGGTCATTGCACATTCTTCACATCTTCTGCATCGATAAACCCAATGATTCTACAGAATAGAGAAAAATATTTGAGAAAATTTAGTGAGATATTTTTGTAATGGTGACTTTTTGAAAGTGTGCATTGCTTGAGGTCTAATCAAATTTCCGTTGCGGGTACAAATAATAAGAAATTTACCTTTCTGGCATTGTCGACTACAAGAAATTACAGCTATATTTCTCAACAATTTAATTTATTATTACATTTATCAGTGTATTAGATGGAACTAATCGGTTCAAGCTTATCTTTTCGGATATTCTTTTGCACTCGGCCTCACTGATTTAAGCTGCGCATTTCAGATTAAATAAAAATGATTTTGGGTCTGTTGTTGGAAATTTCAGACTTAGGAGCATACAACGTCCATAATTTGAATACTATTATCTATGCAGTGTAATATATAATACTGTAAAGCCCTTTTTTTTACTTTTGTTGTTCAGAACATCATGAAATCAGATAAGAAGAGAGTTTGGTAGCCTCATGTTGAGATATATTAATAGATACATAAGATAAGGGATTTCTTATTGAATTTATTTATGAATTTATTACATGTTAGTTTTAGGATAAACGTTAATATATTCTTTTAGTGTAATTTTAGAGTAAAATAAAGACTTTTGATTCTTGTCACCACCTTGGTTTGGGGAGCAATTTACAGTAAATTATAGTGTAAAATTTTATTATTAATTTGAGTTGGGAACATCAAACATTTCTGAATTTATTTAACTCAGGAAATTCCTTTTTTCTTCATTAACTTTATGAAATTCTCATCGTTCTATGAATATTCGATCAAACTTTTACGCTAGTCCATAGGAACAAAATATTCTGTCGCAGGCAAACATCCTGTTTTATCTATCTCAATTGAGTATTTCTGTAAAGGTAAACAAACTGAACTTGCTTTTCTTTGAGCTAGTTATTGATTGTGAAAATAATGTTATGATTGATATAAAAGTTAATAATTGACATATTATAGGAAGCTTAAATATTTGTTCAAAGGAGGTATATTTTTCAGCACGTTAAGCAACTCTATCTTGAAGTACTTTGTGATTCTTATCAAGAATAATTTTAAAAATATCTTGCATAGTAGTTATGTGCACACGCTGCTCTAAAAGGCTTTAAAACAATGTATTCGCTTCCGAAATGGCGTGCCGATACTCCTCTAAAATGAAACAGCAACTTACCCAAGAATTTAGTCTACCTGATGCCACAAGAACTGCTAGCTACGGTTGTTGCAGCATTGCCAGTGTTTATGCTACCAATGCAATTTCAAACTTCCATCTTCTTCACATAACACAAGAAAAGGAAGCGCTTCTTCTAAAATCTTGGAACAAAGATAAAATTTGGATGGCTTATGTTTACTATACAACTTTGAGATAGAATTATCCATCCAAGTGTTCAGTCTTTGATCAACAGCAGAGGGTTTAGCATCCTAGACACCAGATATTCGCTTTCCTTTTCTTTTTCGATAATATTTGTTGATAGCTCCTTCCTAATATATTAATTTCTCTACACTAACAGCACTGAGTTTATCTTAAAAAGGCTACAGAAATCCATGAAACTATCATTCATAGCATGCTGTATTAATACAAGAAAATAGAAGTCCTTACTGAAACCTAATCTTACATTCACTTTGTTCGCGCTATCAACTACATCTTACCACTTTCTCTTAAATACATAAAAACGTTCCCTGAGTTAATTTCAGAGCTCAATTCTGTGAGTATTAGATCACGGAAAATGACAGATCTACATAAAAGGAGCTAGAAGATACCCTAGTAAAGAAAGTCACAGAGTTTATAATCTTCATCTTTCTTTTCAAAAAGCGGTTCCATACGACCGCAATCGTTTGATGCATGCCTGAGAAATGGACGACCTTAACATCGCTTTTAAAAGACATGTAAAGCACAAGGTCACTTCTCTTCGATCACGATTCCTGTTCCTATTTGTCACTAACTAACTCATATCTTATGCACCTAATTCCCCACGGCACGATCCGTGTATTATATTAATACCCCGAGCTTTATACGTTAATGTCTAATGCTTATTAATTTTGTGATATTTTATTTATGAAACAATAATTTCACTCCACTACATTTGAGGTCACATAACAAAATTCAATAATCTGCTTCCGGTTGAAACATTTTCCAAGAGAAATATGATCTATAATAATCTTAGTTGAGCTTGTTCGACATCTTCTGTTATTGATAACCAAACTTTTTTGTGTTCCAGTGCATAATTCGTTTGGGGCGTTTTGAATTTAGTTGGGTTCTCTTTGGTTTCGGGAAGTGATTCTGAATGCAATATGAGCCATCTTATCTGATCTGGCACTTCATATCAGTTAAGAGTCTTAATCAACCATCGTAGACAGCAAAAACTAAAAGTGCATGAGAGATTGCCTTCTAATCACTGAGTGGTGATACGTACGTCTATGTTAGATTTATCTGTGATTTCAATTTTAGAAAGAGATTGATTCATCTGTTTGTCCAGCATGGTCAAAGGTATTAAGTTTCC
This sequence comes from Stegodyphus mimosarum, assembly GCA_000611955.2. Taxonomy (NCBI): domain Eukaryota; kingdom Metazoa; phylum Arthropoda; class Arachnida; order Araneae; family Eresidae; genus Stegodyphus; species Stegodyphus mimosarum. Next base: position 721,954 of record KK113854.1, read on the forward strand.
ACATTTATTCATTTGTTGATGAATATATATTTTCGAGAATACGATTTGTTCACTGATTTATAGCTTATTTTACCTTAGTTTAAGTACATTTTAGGTGCTGCTGGTGTATATTTTCCCTCACTGCTATTTCTAATGATTGATTAGTTCAATGCATTTGTAACATTTAGTAGAATGATTCGCATAAACACACAAAAACTTAAAATTAAAATTAAAACTAAAAACATTATCTCAGTTTGGTATCAAGGTATTAAACTGTATTTAAGTCAGTTACTAACATAGAATTTTCACTTATGTGTAACACTGTATGAGGCTCAGAATTATTCAAGTTGATTCTTGATGGAATTGGTCATTAGCTTCCTTGACGGAAGAATGAAGTGCTTATGTGCAGCAGACGAGTTCTCAATTTTATATCTGTTTGAAACTCCAATTCTTACTTATCTTGATTCATCCTGTGATACGTGTATGATTATTTTTTGCAGAATCTTGTTGGAAACGTAAAGAATACTACAGAAGAAGAGTCAGACGACTTCAATAAACTGATATCCAAACTTTCGATACCCTTAGGATACCGTGAAAGGTATGATTTGTTCGCATTCACATTATTATTAATAAATTTTATGAACCATATGTTTATATATTTGCATTATTTCATTTTATTCGTGCCGACAAATTTTGATAGTGAAATTCTGCGCTTATATTCTAACTTGAGTATGTTTTTTATAGAATGATATTAAGGTTCCTTTTACCGAGAAGCAGAAATGCTGTACAAAACAGAGAAAGTTCCAAAGTAAGGATTATATGATGATTTTAATCAGTTCAAAATTAATATTTAGACCAACAGCTAATGTATTGTCTTTGTAAATCACTCAAGTTAAATAAAAGGAATGAAAGAATAATTAACAGAAATAAATCACTAAAAAGCAATCATAGAATAGTCGATTGAAATAAGTTGGCTAGTGTAATTCAAATTGCATACAATTTAATGATATTTTTTCTTAAATGTTTTATTAATTAGAATTTGAAATTAATTTTAATTCATTTGCATTAGTAGAAAGACTAATTAAATGCAGAAATGATAGATAACTAAAACATCAGTCTATTATTCGTTATGTGGGCCAATTAGTTAAAACTGATAAACAGCTAATGATCTTTATTTTTGTTTCTTTTCTCTACAGTCTTTACTTATCAAAGGAGTAGATGCATGGAGAAAAGGGTACAAGAAGCTTGCGAGTCTCATGGTCTCTGAAGGAAGACTACCAGAAGAAGAGCTTCTTTACTTTATGACCCTAGAGGAAATTCAAGAGCTATTTAAAACGCGAAATCCAAAGATAATATCAAGGTTAGCAACTTTCCTGTTTCATTTATTTTAATTTTTAAGCATATCTATGCAATCTGTTGAAAATAACATGAAGATAACATAGAAATGGTACTCTGAGGGTGATTATTATTCCTCTTTGGATATCCAATTCTATTTATTTAAGATTTTTCTGAGAAATCATGCAAAAATAAACAGTGTAAGAATACGGAGCATTATTTCAAACTTGAAATCTAATAGAAATAATTCTTGTTTTTAGATAAACCATATCAAAATTTTAAATTTTATCTTTCACATATTTTTCTAATGGCAATTTCATTTTCATTACTCTTTCTGAGGGTAGCTTCGTTGAGACCAAAATATTTAGCTGTGGTTCCTAAAAGACTTTCCATTTACAAGATAATCTAAACTGCTGAAGCATGCATTAAAAGCAGATTTTCATGTTTTTCTCAGTAGAGTTGTGATACATCAGGATTAGATTTGTGAAAAGTATTTGGGGTTACAAAAATAAACAGTGAAAACGTTTAAATTTTAAAAACACAAAATTTAATAACTTTTCTTTGAATAAAATTAAGGAAAATAAAGCATGTTAAGATTTTTCCTATTAAACATTTTAAAACTTCTAATTTTAAATACCTTTTTATAATACGTGGCGTTTTTTTCATGTTTAAAATAGATTAAAATTTATAAGCATATAAAATATATCTAAATAAATAAATTTTATATTTAACTGTCAATATATTGTGTAACCAACAGAAATGTATTGCAGTTGTCAAATTTCAGATTTCACGTAGAGAATAAATATAAATTTGATTTTTTCTTTTTCGATTTTATTGTTATCTTTTATGTATATTTTGATCAAATTTAGTAAGCGAAATTTAAAATTTATTTAAAATACTTTTTATTTTGTTAATAAAACATTTTCCTTTTGTTTAAAAGAAAATCCGGGCAGTCAACTGTTTGCAGATCGTTCACTTGACCTGCATGCATTTTTAGTTTGAGACCACTGGTTTAATGGTAGAATAAAACAAATAAGATATGTCTTCAGATAAGGCCAATTGTGATTGTGATATACCCTTTGTAAAAACATGCGAAACATAAATTTTATGTCGGCCTTGTAAAAAAATAAGGGAAACGAAAATTAAATTTTCAGCAGCCTAATCAATCAAAAAGAATTCTTCGAAACAATTAAGAGCACCCAAAACTAAAACCTAAATTAACTAACATTTTGAAGGACATTTCAAACACTATTAAAAGTAGCCTAATAGTTACGAAATGTGTTTTGAAAGGTTACCTTTCCGAACAGAGATTTCTAAAAGATACATTTTACGCAAACACTATTTCAGAAGGAAATTTTGAAAACACCGTTTATGGAATTACTATAACTCGAAAATGTTGAAATATACTACGTCTAATAAATTTTCTTTGAGTCATAAAGTTTGAGCCTTTTGATTAGATAAAATATTGTTTAAATTACATAATTTTGACATTAATATTACGCCCATTTTTAATCATTTTTTCTCCTTAAAATATCTTAAATAGGATAAAAACTAATTAGAATTTCCTTTACCAGAGAACAATACAGAAATGTAATATATTCATAATTTTACTAAAAGGTGTCAGGTGAATAAAATTCTTTCATTATGACAGTAGATTTCATTTTCTTGATATGAAGCGAAGGAACTACGATTAACCCTTCAAAAGACCCTAGCTATTTAACACAAAGATTGTTCTTTCAAAATAAATTCTAATTTAAAATTACATTTTCGTTTAGAGCGTCTCACAGGCGAAGACGGTATCCAGAAATGGATAGTTACATTTTCCCGGAAATTTCAAAGGGAATTCCTGTTCCGGTAAGTTAACATCTTTATTATTTAAAGTGAAATGCAATCCCTTGACATATTCTCGGACTTTGTAATTGAAATGTCAGTCTTCCATTGCATATAATTTGCCCTCATCTTGTAACGGTATTCATCTGGTTTTTGCAGATGTGCTTAAAAGATAGCTCACAACTAACACCATGGATATAGTTGCTGTCTTTACAAATAATCTTTGAATTGTAAAAGTGGTTTTAATCGCTAAAGTTTTGGAATTTCAAAATATTGTCAATGTGAATGATTTGTGACTGTTGAAGATTGTACACTGGTGAAACAAATGAACAGAATTTGCATATGTTATGGAATTGCATGAAAAAAACTGAACTGAAGGAAAAACTGCTGCTTCTAGATAAAAATACAAATCTTGTACGGCAAATATGTAAGCTTACACGTGTGTGTGGGCGAAGCCAGCAGAAAAACAGGCTTTATAAGAGCGTGGAGGGTAAGAGGAATTGCGTTCGCTAGCCCCCTTCGGCGAATTTCTTGGTGTTATCTTGCAGCAATCGGTTAAATTCATATCGGAACACTAAAAATGAGTAACCACCAACGTTTAGATGATGGAATGAGGTGGCGAATTGTGAGGAGGCTAGAGGCAGACCAATCGCAAGTCCAGATCTGCAGAGAGTTTAATTTAACGCCCAGCGTCATGTGTTACCTATGCAAACAGTTCCAGGATACTGGATTCATCGAGAGAAAGCCTGGCCAAAGTCGTTAAAGAGACACGACGGGCAGAGAAGATTGCTATTTGTACATTTTAGCGAGGCGTATTAGAGAGGCTACAGCTTCTCAGCTCTCTCGGGACCTGCATGCAGCCACAGGAACCTGTGTAACAAGGGTGACTGTTCCCAAAAGACTGCATGAAAGAGGGTTGTTTGCCAGAAGACCAGCTGTTTGCTTCCCGCTCATGTCTACGGACAGGAGAGTCCGATTAGCTTGGTGCAGGCAGCATAGTGATTGAAGTATGGAGCAATGGGCGACCGTTCTGTTCATTGATGAGTCCTGTTTTAGACTTAACACCGATTCTCGCCGTACTTTCATACAGAGAGGGCCAGGGACCCGCTACCTACCCTGCAATGACCTCGAAATCAACAATTATGGCGGTGGCGGTGTAATGGTCTGGGCAGGCATCATGTTGGATGGTCGCACACCTCTCCACGTCTTTGACACTGTGATTGGTATGAGGTATAGGGATGAGGTCTTGGAGCCCTATGTTCGCCTTTTCAGGGGTGCAGGGGTCCCCGAATTCATCTTACAGGACGATAACGCGAGGCCACATAGAACTCTTCTGATCGACGAATTTCTGGAGAGTGAGTTGATCCGCAGGATGGATTGGCCAGCCAGGTCTGCCAGACCACAACTCTGTAGAGCATGTTTGGGACGCTCTGGGTAGGGCAATTGCAACTCGCAACTCCCCTCCGAGAACCATGCAGGAACTGAAAACAGCATTGCTGAATGAATGGGACCAATTGCCACAGACACTGATAAACTGCCTTTTTTCCAGTATGACATCACGCTGCGAGACCTGTATGGCTGTAAGAGGGGATCATACCCCTATTAACCCATTTCTTTTTTGTCTTCTGCAACCGCTGTTTCAGACCTTCAGACTCTCATGAGTGCTACACACGAACATGAGTTTCTTGAGTGTCTATTACAACTGTTAAATGTTTATTGTGTTTGCATTATATCAACCTATGTTCACACCAAATTTTATTAAAATCTGTCCATTAGTTCTGGAGATCGTAGATCAAATATGAAAATTCTCTTAATTAATTTCACCAGTGTATTACGGATATTATGATTTCCTTATTTACAGTCATTCCTAATCTGTTTTACTTCAATGAAATGTCTATTCAGGTTTTAATTATAACAAATATCACATTCAGATTTCATTATTCATGTATGTTTCTTGGTTGTTATTATTGGGTTTTACTTCTTATATATTTCAGCTTCGTTGCAAATGATTTTGGACTAAGATTTAAAGACGAAAAACTCTTAGTCTTTCAAGGCTTTGATTTGTTCAATATTAAGGTAAAAAAATTAAATGAAATGTTTCTTTTGAGAAAATAAATTTTATCAAGCTATCATCGATTCTATGCGAATTCAATCCGTTACGAACACGTGCGCAAAATATAACAGTATACGTAACAACATATTTTTATTTACACATAGGCTGTAGAATAAGCACATTTTTAAAAGTCAAATTGGGATTTGTCAAAATATGAATTCTAATCATTAGTAATGTAAGAAAATGAGGATTATTGATATATTTTTATCGCAGCATTATTATTTCTGTTATATTTTCTACTATATTAGAGTTTATTAAAATTCTTGTAAAATAATTTCAAAAATTTAAAAAGTTGTTCCTTTTTCGTGAGTACATTGCTAATTTTACCCCGATCAAAGTTTTACAGCTGCACTTCTAATCTTTTCGCCAACTCTACCAAAAGTGCAAATTAAGTGAGTTTAACTAATGAATGGTAATATAAGTTCAAAATTATAGGCAGTTCAGCCATACCTCTCATATTCCTCTAGACTGGATAACTACATTGATTTCGAGTGAAATTCTGGTTTTCTTTGTTAAGAAATCTGCGATTACAAATAGCACATAAATTAGTTTGGTTGGTTATTTAAATATGACAAAGGATCTGGAGGTCTGCCTAAGCAGAAGAATTCCTTAATGAATAATTTTTCCAAGGAAACGTGGCTCATATAATTCCTTGTTTGATATAATTCCTCGTTTGATTCGAGTGTAACTAAAGGCGCATACGAAATCTGGAAATTCTTTTTGTACCACTGCCTTTGCTAACGTGATAGCCTCTTGATCAGTGACGGCCTCTTGTGCAGTAATCAAAGATAGTGAGGATGTACTTGATGCCATCAGCAGTTCATATCACACCTCCCATAATGTCAAAGGCGATGCGTTCAAAAGGCGCACCTACATTGTAACGTCGCAGCTTCTCTCGGCTGCATTTCTTCCGTCCTTTCGAGACCACACAAGCATAGTAGGATTAGGCCCAATTCTGCCCGTCAACTCTTGTATTACTCCAGAAGTGTTCTCGAACTCTATGAAAAGTCTTTGTTATTCCGCAGTGGCCTCCTGCCGGACAGCTATGTAATTATTTAAGGATGTCCAGGATCTCGGATCTTGAAATTATCAGCTGCCGTAGAAATGCTTCCTTCATCCGATTAAAACTTTCAGCATAACACGCCGTTTCGAGTAAGGAGTGATCCCAGAGAATACAATATTGTGTTGACGTAGGACTATAGATCGAAATATCCTGCGAGGTAGGTTTCCAGTTTGTAGACTTCATTAAGGCAATTATGGATTTAATTTCGCGGTCTTCCAACTGGTGTTTCCAGATTTCTTCGTCGATGTAGGAGTCTGCTTCAAACGCTGTTGAAGTTGTAGCTTGATGTGCGACCGGATTAAACAGCTAGCATTTCGCTTTGACCAAGAACAACATCGGTAGCTTTCCGGGTTGCGTCTTCTACACAGGGCGCCTGCGTTTCCGTGTGATGATCTATTCCGATGACGGACAGTCACGTCATATTCTTGGAGTCTCTATACCCATCTGGGTCTTTGGCTTTCCAGTGTTTTGCAATTTAAGAGCCAGGTCAAAGATCAATGATCTGGGCACGAATTTTCTGGCATAGATGTAATGGTGTAATAATTCTACGGCTTTAACAATGGCGAGTAACTGTTTTCTTATAATACAGTATATCCCTCAGGTTTAGATAGATACTTGTTACAGTAAGCAACTCTAATTTCTTGACTACTTATTTCTTGGGACAAAACGCCACCGACACTCGCATTTCTCGCATCCGTGTCATGTTTAAATGCTTTGTCAAGCTGAAGATATATCTGGTTTGTCGCAGATGTTAGAAGCCTCCTTCAGTTTCTCAACATGATACGTGAAAGCGTCAGGAAACTTCTTAGCTGGTGAACATTTTCAGGGCAGCATCTTTAGTCTTTAACTGCTACATTTTTTTACTCGTAAGTACATTCGGCAGAAAGGACATGCCCGATGCCATTTTCTTTCAATATTGTGTTCTCTGGGATCATTTTGCATTTGGCAGGACTTAACTTAAGATTGGCTTCCTTCAATATCTGAAGGACTTTCTTAATATATTGTAAATGCTGTTAGAAACTTTTCCCGATAATGAGACGGGCATAAAAGTATATCGGATAGGCTTCCCAGGAAACACGTCTCTGCACCGTATCCATGACTTGTTTGAATCTTATGGTAGCATTGCATAATCGAAACGGCATCCCCTGAGCTCCCAAAGTTCTTGTCCGGTAATAAAAGCCGACTTTTCTCAATCATCACAGGTATTTCTGTTTGCTCATATCCACTTTTTAAATCAAGTGTCGAAAACTATTTGCTTCTGCAAAGAATGTCCGGAATGTCATCAGTTCTAGGAAGAGAGTAGCTGTCTTTCTTCGTAACTTCGTTTAACCGACAAAAATCAACTCAAAATCTAGCTGCACCAACTTTCTTTCTGACCAGAACAATGGAAGAGGCCCAAGAAGTTGCTTAAGGTTCGTTAACGTCGCTTTCTTGCATGTCCTTCAAAAGTTTCTAACTTCTTCGAGCTTAGCAGCGTTAGATGTCTTTTAAGTTGTCTAATTGGTGAATACCTCCCCATATTAGTTCTGAGCTGCGTCAAAGTTGTTCGATTTATATCCCAAGATATGGGTGACAAAACACCTTGAAATTTTTAAATGACACTTTCTGCAACACTCCTGACTTCATCACTTAGTTGTGCATTCTGCAATAACTCCGATGTTAGGCCCTCCAAAGATATTGGAGGACTATCGGTTCACTTACACAGGTTACTGGAGTATATGCTGCAACCACATTCGCCTTTTTTTAAAATGACTATTGCCTTATCACTTACGTTGACGACTCTCACCAGGGTGTCAGTCCTCAATAGTTCGAGGAGTGAGAAGGCTACTAGTACTTTGTTCAGGATGTTACAATTGTTAGGACATTCCATTATTCCGTACCGGATATTCCAGTTTTCGGCAATGGATCCAGTCAGTAAACATTATGTTTTTCTGTCATTGTGATATCGCCTTGAGCTAACATTTGGTGCGGGAATTTAAATCCTTTATCTTTTATTCCGAATAGGGCTATTTCCTCAGGGGAAGAATGCAGGTCGTTATTTTTTTAAAGTCCAAAGAAAAATTGCATTTCCTTAGAAAGTAAGCATAGTACTACGTATGCAAGTGTCTTTAATCTCTGACGCATATGCCATATGATTGTAGGTGTATAAGGTATATCTCCCACATTCTTAGCGTGCCTTCGTGGTGTAACGGTCAGCACACTGAGCCGGTATTTCAGAGGTCCGTGGTTCGATTCCCGGCGAAGGAATTGCATATTTTTCATGTCTCCTGCTACTAAATAACCTAATGTCTCTACACTGGCGCCCGAACTAAAAGGGTTGTGGATGATGACTCTCCACACCCAGGATTTGGCGACTAGGTCCCCTAAAACCCTAGACGCATATGCCTTAAAAAGGGGAGTATATAAGGTATATCTCCCACATTCTTAGCGTGCCTTCGTGGTGTAACGGTCAGCACACTGAGCCGATATTTCAGAGGTCCGTGGTTCGATTCCCGGCGAAGGAATTGCATATTTTTCATGTCTCCTGCTACTAAATAGCCTAATGTCTCTACAGGTGGACCTTCCAAGACTAATGCTAACGTTTAACTTTCCATTCAGGACACAATCTGGAGGGTAACTAAGGGCTGCGAGCGGATGAGTTTTCTCTTCCCTTTGCTGAGAAAAGTCTTTTCGGATACATGGTAACAATTATTCCGATGGTTGTGTAGCAAGAAACTCCATTTATATGTCCCATGATGAAGTGTCCATTACTTTCAACTCACTGGGGAAATTTGTAGCGCTTTAAAATGGTGCTTTTCATTATCTGGAACCCTCCGCTCCTCGAGATGTCCACTAATTTGTTCCTTGCCTAGTTGTTGAAAAATGTTCTTATCTTCGTGCCTTGGGGTGTTCCCCAGTTTCTTCGTCCGTCATCATCACCACCATATCATTTTCACTTCCTTAGCGTCCGTTTTTCTCACTCCTATTCTGTCTCAAGGCATTGAATTATCTGGTTAAATCGCCTAGACATGCACTCACTTGATCCACTGGCCCCTGGAGTTGAGCAGATCTAAGTGGTCGGATATCTCTACGAGAGTCTTTTAGGGCTTCCTCGAACTTCATGGCGTACCTCGAACTTCATGGCGTTAAGTTCTTTTTAGCGACTTCCACAATTCGCAAAGCTTCCTATATGTCAGGATACCAGATGCCATCAATGAAATACTGCAGGGATAGGATTTCCCTTTTTTCTGATGGACAGTCCAAAAAGGCGAGATTAGACAGCCTTTAAACATCCGTGGCGAGTTCCTGGGGGTGTTTCCGTGGGCTTCCATGTGCGAAGTTTTCATTGAAGCCTGCTGTAGTGTTTTAAATACTTATCGAAGTATACTCTATAGTATAGAAGTATACTCTATATTATATAGTATAGAAGTATATATGCAAAGTCTATACTCTAGCTTTAAGGCCGAATTCGAAAGATATCCGCCGCGTCTGCTCTTAGAGAAACTACGAGATAGCAGACTTTAGCTTACGAATTCCATCAATTTGTGTTTTCCACTTTATAGAATTGAATCTTGTGCACTTGCCAGGAAGTGTTTCATCATACTTGGATAAATTTGGAGAGAATCGGGAAAACATAAGAACAAATTTAAAGGCGTTACAATTGTTTCCATCTATCCTTCTGGATTTCTTCAAAACGGTGAACTTCTCGACAACACTAGCATCGAACACTGATTTGTTATTCGACAGCAGAAATTCTTTCTTCAGTTTTTCCAAATTTATTTGCAACCATGTCTATTTTGCCTTCCATTAGAGTCGAACTTTTTTTTTCTGTTATGGTATAAGGTAATTCTCTCTTCGCATGCCTTCGTGGTGTAGCGGTCAGTACACTCGATGCGTAACCGAGAGGTCCGTGGTTCGAGTCCCGGCTAGGGCATTGCTCATTTTTCATCCCTTCTGCTTCTAAATAACCTAATGTCTCTACAGTGGCGCCCGAACTAAAAGGTGGTGGACGATGATTCTCTACCACCAGGATTTGGCGATTGTGTTCCCTAATCCCCAGTCGCCTTTTAAAAGGGGGAGTATATAAGGCATTCTTAGCATGCCTTCGTGATGTAGTGCTCGGCGTGCACTCGAGAAGTCTGTGGTTCGAGGGCATCGCTCATTTTTCATGTCTCCTGCTTTCAAAAAAAATTACCTAATATCTCTACAACGGCAATAATTTCTTTTTCCATTTTCTCTTGAACTTCTTTAATCTTTTCTTGCTCGCAATCGTCTCTTCTTTGACGGATTCTTTGCCAACTTTCATTTTTTCTTTAACGAACCGGAAGGCCCTATCTCTCTTTTCTTGGCCCGCTTTCTCTACCTGGCATGCTTTCAGTATCTGAATAAGGAACGTGTTGGTCCCTTTCCTCTTTTCTTGGTGCTCTTTCGTCTCCTTTTTAAATGCAGCACAGACGGCTACAAGTTAGTTTAGTTGTTCTACCATCTCTCTTATCACCAGCATTCCATCCCATATCTAACATAAAAATTGTTACTCGAGTACAGGTACATAATTGTCTGAATGCACACAGAACCCATAATTGCTTAGTAAAATTTATTTTCCCAAAAGAAACACTTTACAGTTCTGGAGCTTTTCACAAAAGTACTCGTACAGCTTTTCTTGATATAATAGATCATAAAGAGTTGTTACCACCACTTCAAATATAAAAAAGGCCTCATTGCGTAAGCCCGTACACACCGATCTCTCAACACTCTCAATAAAATCTCAACTTAACGCTGAACTGATGCTGTCGCCAGGGTTATATAGTTTTCCTCTGACCGCCGAGAAATTTCCAGCACCTTCATGTCTCGAAATTGCTGGAAGATATACACAGTTGTAGTTACGCAGGGCCAGATACACTTCCAGACATATATGGATCGAAACAATTACAGTTATGCATTGATCGAACCAAATCTCATCAAATGGAAACCAAGTTTCGAGACTTTTGGCGATTTCTCGCCAAATTTGCGGAAACCATCTCCAGGTTTGCAGATAGCCATTTGCGTCAATGTTAAATGGAGTTGCCTCTGTAACCTTATTTTTCCGGCCAAGCTTCACTCGCTTTTCCCTTTCCTATTACATAACACAAACGAGTCTACAATTCTACATATAATTTCACTAAAATTATATACATGTATGCAAATTTCGTAGCCGTATCCTAAGTGGTGCTTTCGAAGCCTGAAAACCCAAAGTTGAATTTTGTCAATCGGCCAAGTAGAACGAAAGACATATAAGTATTCCTACCCCTTTTTTCAAGTCGGTTACAGCGTTTTAGCCATTTACGTCGATTAGATGTTAAGTAAGATGTCTGCCATAATTTTTACTGTTCAGTAGTCATTGATTAATTCTACGATCTCATCACTTGATGGCATGTAAAACCCAAAATTTTCTGCAAAAATTAAATTGTACGGTATGTTTATTTAAACTCAGATCAGGTTATATTGATCATTCAAACTGAAAAGTTTAGGATTATTCTTAGGAAATGTTTTCCAAGCATCGGTAGGACTGACTGAATTTAGCAGTGATTACGAATTCTATCTGAACATTATAATAGTAGTAGTTTGCAAAAAATTTCAGTTATGATATAATTGATGGCAGATATTTAAAACATATAAATTGGCGAAATTTCTTTTGCAGTTCTGTCACATACAGCTCTATTAAAGATAGAACTTATAGCTAGCCTTATTACTAATCATGCAGCAGTAATCTCATAATAATGTTTATGAATATCCGAATATGGTTTAATGAAATTTTAAATTGCAACATCAACAAATTTTTATTTTTATTGAGAAAGCACTTCTTTGATATCCTTTGCCAGAACAAAAAACCGGCTGCTTCCCAACCGGGATAGTGGTTAACGATTCTAACTACCGTACCAACGGGCCTGTGTTCGAACCCTGGAGAAGGTATGGATGTTGTAAATGTATAATACCTGTGCGGCAGGGTGGAAGACTCTTTGACATGTACCCCCGGGATGCTGTTCATCAAAGTTTGGAGCGTGAGTGAGCAAAGTGGTACTCTTACCTGTATGGTGCTAATCGCTCTTGCCAATGACAGGCGCAGTCTTGCACTTCTTGCCACGATGAATTTTGTGGGCTTGTTCCATCAGATAAGTGAGACAAGTCCCAACGCAACAACAACAAAAGACGGATTTTCGCTGGATTGGTTTTTATGGCTCAAACTGAAGTATTTAATGCTATGTTGTCTTAAAAATTTACGTATATCTCTGCATGTTTGTTTATGATTCAGCGAGCATGGCTATTAGCGATCTGCTTTTGCTCGGCTACTGTAGTTTTATGATGCCTATTTTCCATAGCATAAGAAGTATGGACTTATTTTTATTCTGCTAGTGAAGTAATATCTTAGTTATTAATATTAAGGGTATGTAAACTGATCAAACAGTCTGCAGTAACAGGAAGCTTAATTTAATTGCAGTGGTATAAATGTGTTCAATAAAACGATAAAGATGGCCTACTTATCATATGGCATTAAGTTTGGCGATCGAGTGCCGACCAGTTAATATATTGTCCATAGTTCGGCCACTGAACTGCCAATTCAATTGTTACGTTATTTTTCGGTGAGAAAGAGATAAACTCTTGCTATACAACCGTTAATCAAATTGATCTAGAAACAGTGGAATAAGTATAGGTACAAATGGAATATAGGGTAAGTATTTGCCTAATTATAAGACAAGTATCTGCCCAAGAAGGAAGGACAGAATTTTCTCGCTTTAAGAAGTCGTAAGATCTTCAACAAGCTTCGTCTCCCATTACCGTTAACCATGTTATCCTATCCCTTTTCGTTTCTATATAAACAAGATAAAAATTCAGGAGATCATTATGACTACTCGTGTATTTGAAACCTATTGGAGTTATTATAGAACAGTGAATTTAATTAAAAATATTGCGTGTTGCTCTTGGAAATCAATTTTAATGTATAGATTTTTGATATTATCAGATTGTAGTAACTTATAAGGTTTTGAATTTGTTTTAAAATGCATTCCTAATTATTAAAAAGTTTATTATAAATTACTGTATTCATTACTATCTAAATTTTCAGGTAAATTTGGACAGTTCTCCAACAGAATCTAGCGGTGAAGGTTTTTCAATGAAAGGTGAGCTTTTTAATCATACTGAAAGAAAAGTTATTTGTTTCTGAAAAGCTTCAAGCTATTAGATTGTACTTTTCTTTTAGTTTCTTACGATTATAAAAATTTCCATATCGATTTAAGTCTTATCATGAGTGTAATATCTGATGAGTAATAAATCATGCTGGCTTTTGTCTTAGGAAGATAATTTTGACATTTTCTTCACAAATAACACACTATCTCGCTCTTGCTGCACCACGCTGCTTTCTCATTTCTCCTACTACAAATAGATTTGACTTTATTTCACCCATTCTTCTTGTACACGATATTGTGTTAAGCCTCAAACATACTGGACAACCTTTTATGTAATACAAAGTTAGGAATAACTTCCAAATTGATTTCCAGCGAAGAACTGCGAGTGCCAGTTTTAGCATTACGATCGGGGAAAGTAACAGATCCTAGAGCGTGGCATTAGGTATTTCATTTAAATAACTGAAATATTCATTCGACACGAAAATATTCATCCCAAAATTTCTATTACAACTGATTGCTTGAAATATTGTTGAGTGGAATAATTGCTTCACTCTTTTTAGACATGAAATTGCAAAATACTGTCAAATATTGCTCTGATGTAGTAATAGGAAATTTACTGAGGTAGCCTGTAATTTTAAATGAAACTACCACAGACTGCTAATATAAGTGACATAATTATAAATATTTAGAAATAAAGCTTTAAGTACATTTATAATATCAATTTAACCGTTTGGTATTGTTGTTGCTGTAGTAACTGATCTTACTAGTCTGGCAGTAACAACGGAACAAGCCCACGGAATTCGTGGTGGCAAGGAGTGCAAGATTGCGCCTCTCGTTGGCAAGAGCCTTGAGCACCATACAGGTGACAGAGCGACATTTCTCATTCCCCCCCTATTTTATGGAGAACACCTCGGGGGTACAAGTCCGAGTTTCTCCCACTCCTATTCAACTTACATCAACCTACTGAGACGATCGATTCGCCGCACATTTAGAGTGCCCCATGTAGCATAGACATTATACATTTACTAACATCCATACCTTCTTCGAGATTCGAACCCGGGAATTTCGGTATCGCAGTCAGCGTCGCTAAACACCAGCCGGTTTTGTGGCTCAATTTAACATTCATAACATTATTATTAAGGAGAATAATATATTTTCTCCATATAATCGTATAATATATCCTGATTACAAGATTTAGTTTATATCTTAGCTTGTATTCATTCTTGAATATTTTGATTTATAATGTATTGTAAGCAAATACATTTAAGAATTAATAAAAATTCTTTTTGTTACCAGGTATACCTGTCAGCCAAGGCGTCGCTAAGGGATTTGTCCGAGTTGCGTTAACATTGGAAGAAGCATCAAAATTAAAGGTACAATATTTTCTCGTCTCTATGTATGTCTTTTTACCTGCCTTTTCTTTTTACAATGGAAGTAATATTTCAGGGTTAACATTTGCTTTTCATTGTAGATAGCATTATGGATTTTAATATGCTTTATTTGTCGAAGTCTCATTTTTATCATTCTGCAATATTTGAGATAAAACCAAATGGTACAAGTTAAACTTACCGAATCATAGAAGTGTTCATAGTACTCGAGGACTCCAAAGTCAGTCTTCTTTCGTAGGTAAATTTTCCAAAGATTAAATACTTTAAGCCCTTCTTCTCTTGAAAAAGATAAAAGATAAGTTTTTATAGCCTTCTCAATCTCATCTTCAGAATGGAAACGATTGTCACGTAAATTTTGTTTTAGATTAAAAAACAGTCAAATATCACGCATAGCAAGATCAGGAGAATAGGGTGAATGGTCTATTATTTTAATATACTTTTGTCTCAGAAATTGGATTTTAAATCTTGCTGAATGAGATAATGTATTACCATGGTGAAGCATGATTTCTTTTAATTTTGCCCTTTTTAAGAATTTCTAGAACGCACTTAGTAATGATCCAGTTAGTTTTAACTGTATTCTGTTCCCCTGATTTAACACTGCTCCAAATTTAAATAAATCATAGAACGGTAATGCTCTGTTTACACTTCCATGTTAAAACTGGAATATGGAAATGTCAATAGCAATTTTGTAGTTTTTCAGTTCCTTTCTACTCACTGTGAAACTTTTCATTTCAGCCTGGAGAGATCCTCTTGACGTATAGTACAGATATAGGCTGGACTCCTTATTTCCCAGCATTAGGGGGAGTCGGCACAGAACTAGGTGGTCTAATATCACACGGTAATTGAATTCTGTACATTTTCAGTTATTTCAGAATGTCTCCTTTTTATGATTTTTTTTAATTAACCTCTTGCATGGCCAGCCTTCGATCTTGCGAGGTATGCATGCCAGACCGAAGTTCGGCTTTGCAATGGATAGTTAGGAAAATTTTATGAAATCTCTTAATTAACATATTTTTATCATTCTTTTTAAAAAAAGGGCTTATATAACTACCGAAAATTTGACTATTTCCTAATAGATACAAGTTTAAAAGCCAGAGTTTTTCTGAAATAGGATGTAATATTACGTTTCATAATGAAATTAGAAAATCAAAATTTAAAATGAAACGCTGAGAAGATGTGTATGAATGGAAAATATTATAAATGAACACGATGAATTACTAAGTACGTAATTTAAATGTACTCAAGTAATTTTAAGTAGTTAAATGTTATGTAGTGAATTAGTAGTTATGTAGTTAAATGTTATGTAGTGAATTAGTAGTTATGTAGTTAAATGCTATGTAGTGTTAATGGTTAAGTAAGTTAAATGTACTCAAGTAATTTTAAACGTCAGTGATAATGTTTTATATAACAAATCTGAAAGAAAAATTGACAGATTAATATAAAAGGAAATGAGTACTAAATGCAAATTCTATCTCCCTCTCTCCTCTGTGCCATATATATATATATATATATATATATAAGGAATAGCTTCTATAAAATAGCGGAAGAGGTCTGTAAGAAGCCTAATGTCCTTGAAAATAAATTTCGAACAAGAGGAAAAATAATAAATAAATAAGGTATTGAATAAGTCTATACGAAACGGGGAAAATGTAGTGCCATATACACTCACGTTTGTGAAAATTGCAACACCATGAAGGACTTACGCGAGTGAGCTGAAATTTTCAGGAAATGCAAAGTAGCGCATGATATGCAAATGATTCGAATTGCAAATCCGTAGCGCATGCGTATGCTGAGCAGCGCCCTCTGAACGGCTGATGGATCCGAATAAATAGACGGCTGTAGCGAGGCGTGTATGGTTATCGGTGGTTATCTGCTAGTGGTAAACGTTAACTCA
>KK113854.1:739651-777917 GCA_000611955.2 Stegodyphus mimosarum
TGTTCTTGTTTTTGCTTTAAACATTTAATCATTTATTTGTACCACTACCACTCAACTGTGAATTAAATTGCATTCAATTATGACGATTCCTTCTTGGTGTTGCAATTTTCACAAAGGTGAGTGTATAATCATGTCATATTCTCGAAATCACGTGAAGTCCATTTTTCAATGGGGGAATTTTAAAAAATTGCACACGAAAGCTTCAGAAAAAGAAGAGCGAATTAAAAAAAATAGCTCAAAAGTAATAAATTAAGTTAAAATTTTAAGTTAATATTGCTTAAAATATTTTTTCTATTCTGTCCGACGTCAGAAACTATAAAATTCTAAGAATTTAAATTCATTCGTTAAGTGCAAAGAATCAGCAAAAGACCGTTCCATCATAAAATAAGAAAAATAACCGAATTTTGTGAAAAAAAAAGAAACAAAAGAAAAGGTTCGGACAAGCAACAATTTTATTGATCGACAAACATGTTGAAAATTGCTTTGTCTCTGCACTATGTGATGAACTCACATATAGATTCTTTTTTTTTAAATAATTAGTAAAGTATTAGTAAGCAGTTTTAAGATATTTTACGGTTTTAGTATTATGAAACATCAATGCTAAAATACTTAAACATTCTTTGTTTCCTTTTATCAATGGAATAAAAAATGTAACCTATTGCACGAGTTTTTTTTATGCCAGTTATTTGAATGTAAATTTTTCTCATGCAGGTGCTGTAGTTAGTCGAGAATATGGTTTACCTTGCATTGCTGGCCTTCATGGTGCAACAAGAGAGTTCAGAACAGGTTAGATTTCATTCCTGTTGTTTTAATTGTTAGATATACCATATTTCCTTTATAAATAAATAAAAAACAAGTGAATACAAATGAAATTTGTTTTTCAGGCGATTACGTATTATTGGATGGCAACAAAGGTATTTTGCAAAAACTTCCGAAACCAGAAGATTCTTGAAAATTTTGATGAAATAAATCAATTTCATCATGAAAAACATTTATTATCTTAAACATTAACACAGAAGAAGTTTCGTTCATTTAATTCAGTGATGGCTGATGTGGGCATTTACAACGATCAATTTAAAATACATCCTCGCAACAGTGATCGAACACTATACATAATCAATAGTGAAGATATGTCCTGAATAATATTTATTGTGAACATACTCATATGATACATTCTAGTTATTTCAAGTTATATTACTGTGTATGGAATTACTTGGATACGTGCTGATTATACCAATGTGTATATAATAATTTATTACATATATTATATTTATTATATATATACGTAATTTGTCAATATAGTAATTATAGTTATATCAAATTATCTTCTTAAGGAATTTTGCATTAAAAATACAGATATTATGAAGTTTTCTTGTTCCTTTTGAAAGCATAAACTATAGAGCCTACTGAAAAACGAAGCAGCGAATTCTCGCTGTGTTTTGAAAGAACAGACGACTGCAGACGAAGGTTGTAGCAACCTTTTTATTTTAACTAAACGGAACAGAACAGGCATGCACCCGGTCTTCACAAATCAACCACCGCACCTGTGAACACAAAATTGTATGTACACTGTGAAAAAAAAAGGGGCGACAGTTCTGTATCTCTCGTTCTATTGGGCCGGTTGACGAAATTCAACTTGCGTTTTCCATGTCTCGAAACCGGACTTAGGATATATATTAGATTTATATTTAGCATTATTCTAACATACGTATTTTGGCACAAAATTGGACTTCCTGTGAAAAAAAAATACCAATTGTTTTCGATATTTCGATTCTACGGCTCAAATCATGCCAAAGTGCCATCTTTTGTGAAAATCTCAAGAGTAGTTTTTTAAAAATAAGCTCTCAAAGTTTTAGCTCCTCGATGTTAATCGAATTTGGTATATATTTATTAATATCTCTTTTTTTATTAAACTTATTTGATTCTTCCTTTCATATTTCGAAATTTAGATTCGTTCCAAATAAAATTCGCTCATTTTTTATAATTTACTTTTAAAATTTGCATTTTAAAATAATTTTTAAAAATTTTTCAAAAAAACTTTTGAATTATGATGTATAAAATTGTTACCATCATATTAAAGTGGATGTATTTCTAAGCATACCCGCAAAAAATTAGAGTTTTCTATTTAAAATTTACTAAGATATACCAGAATTTTTATATTGGAGCGTTTTGAAATTTGGCATATTTTTTATTAGCGATAATATCATCAAATGTGGTTTACGCACTTCGTTAAAATTATTTGAAAATATGAAAGATGAACTTTTTTCGCTCGTGTACAATGAAAAAAAGGAAAGGAAAATAGGTTGCTATAAATTAAGAAGTTCGCTAAGTGAATGATTCTTGACGCCAAGTGAAAAAAATGAGCCAAGATAAATTTTAAACATCTTCATAAATTTCTCATCAAAAATTACAAAATTTAATATCTAGGAATAATTTGAGTCGTAGTATCGAAATATGGAAAGAAATTAGTATGTTATTTCAGAAAAAGACCCCTTTTGTGTCAAAATACCTATGTTAGAACAATTCTATAAATAAATCTAATACATAGACTAAGTCGTGCTTTTGAGAATGAAAAAAGCCGAATCGAAAAGACGATTGAATTTCGTCAATCGGCCCAGTAGAACGGGAGACATAAAACTATCCCATTTTTTTTCGCAATGTACAATCACAAAGAAGTAAATTCTAACTACACGACTGGCTCCTATTCAATCTAAAGCGCTTAATCGGCTGCACACAACAAAGCTGAGGGTAGAATGTCAATATAATCTAACGTAAGTGGGTAACACAAAAAATTAAACTACAGAGCTGCTTTCAAAGACGCGCCATCAATTCGGAACTAACTCTTCTACGGCGAACTCTTAAAGTCTGCTACTTAAGTACTACTTCCGAACTCATTTAGATTTTCATATACGTCATTTAAATTGACATTCTTGCAGGAAATTGATATCACAAGGAAAAGAGAAGTTTCTTAAAATAAAAATAATTGGCTAGAACAAAATAAGGTCTTTACAATATCATATGTTAAATTACACAAAAAAAAAAAATCAAACCTTGAATTTGGTGTACTTTTCGTTAAATATTTAGCATTTTAGGATCAGCTATGGCCGAGCGGATAAGACTGTGGAATGCAGTTAGTTCGAGATGTGTTTAAATCTCGACGAACGGGCTGCTAGAGGCTTTATTGGGGTTTTCGTGTGTTTAACATGAGCAGAACCAGTTTTCCTTAGAAACGCCTTTGTGAAATCGTCGCTTCTCTTAAGTACTTAGCTCCATAATAGACTAAAGTCAAAACAAAGGAACTATTTAATATTTATACCCCACTTGTGATGTAAAATTTTAATACGGATTAAATACCTTTAAATATAATTTATTTATTGAGACTATGTCCACTCTTAAGGAGCAATAAGCTCATTAAATGAAATATGTTAATTACAGTATTGATATTTTTAAGTTCTGATAAATGGGCATTAGCTCGTCTTCTGTCCAAGATCTGTATTGCACTCGCAATCGAAAATTCATTCAGGCAGCATGTATTTGTTTACAAACGTAATTACATTTCTACTATTAAAACATTTAATTCAAGAAATTAAGGGGTGTAATCATTTTTAAAAAATGAATGTCCGACTCAAGCATTAATTGAAAATGTATTCATTGTATGTATAGTTTTTTTACTTTATTACTTTGAAATGCTGCACGTCATCAGTTGTGGTGTATGATATTTAAATCAGAAAATCATTCTTGTAATTGTTTTCGAAGCACGTCCAATATTGTCCCATAAGAGTTAAAATCCTTAAGTTACGCCTTTTCTTCCTTAATTCTCTGCAAGCTAAAGAAGACTAGGAAGTTTCACTGCCAAGTGGATTTTAAAATATTTATCCGGTTTGGGAACATATCAAGATGGCCAACCAGATTTGAGATAATTTGGTAATCTTCCAGAAATCTGAAACTAATTTCTATCATCTGATTCACTTGGCAGTAATATTCTTTAGAAAATTCTTTTGAAATTCTTTAATTTTAGGGATACAAGTGATTTGTTAAAACTGAAACCAGATGGTTTTTCCACACTTCTTTCTTGTGATCATCAAGAAATTCTACTACTTCTTTGCTTAAAATAAAACACTTTTCAAACAGTCTTATATGCCTCTCCAGTATACTTTGTATTAGATTATATCTTCATATTCCTCATCTATCTATATCAGAAAAGAAGTTGATCATTCATTCCTTCTTAAATAATTTTTGCAGATATCAAATTTGTTTTCATAATGTTATCCACGTTTTAAAAGTTTCCGCAAAGAGCTTCCTAGCAGGTGATGCAGTGCAATATCATACATTTCAGTTATGCATAACTGACTCCAGTTTTTCACAGTAAACCAATTAAAACTATTTCAGAACCATTCATTCATTTTACACCATTTGCGACAATAGCTCAAAAATTATTCAGTTTTTGAAATTCTCCTAACTCCATCATAGATATCGGGGCTTTAAGTTAAATTATGCATCGACACTAATGCATCGTTCTTTAATAGCAAAATCGTGGATATAGTTATAATTTGAGCGATTAATAAAATTGTAAGCGTTTCGTCAACAAATTTATTCAGAGTTAATGAAAACTAGAATCTGTCATTTTCTAGTTATTCATCTGATAAATGGCTCTTCTAGTGACAATCATTTTTGACAGATGAACATTTTTTAATTCAAAATATAGAAGTAAAAATATATGTATATTAATATGAAATGCAGAAGTAAAAATATCCCTTTTTCCTTCTTGCGCTCTCAAATCTCAAATATGTATTTACAGCTTTTAAATCCTGAAAAACGCATGTGTGAGATGTTATCGTCATGCGATAATTTGTAGGTACTTTATTTTTTACCACGATAACTTCGACGACGTTGTTTTTAAACTGCGAAGTCTTTCAACCGCTTTATTTTAGACCTTGATATTTTGTACCACGATGTTTTAGAACTACGATGTTTTCTCTTTGCTTCATTTTCTTCCACGATGTTTTGTACCACGAAGTTTTCGCTTTGCGTTGTTTTCTCTGCGATGTTTTCCTTAACGATGCTTTCGGCGGACACCGATTTTTCGATGACAGAAAAATGAATCACCTTTTTCATTTTCATGTTTACGCCCCATAAAATTCCTTTCATTCTCCTTAAATTTTTTGCTATTTTAGATATTTTGTTTTGGGCATAATCTAGATGGACCAGAAAGTTCAGTTTATTATCTATAATAATCTCGAGATATTTTATAGATTGAAAATTGTGATCTTTTCATTTTTGATATGGAATTTTGGGAGCCTGGAAATTTTCTGTGATGGTTTGTGAAGATAGCTGCTTGTGACTTTTCATGAGATATGATTAATATTTGCTGCTTGTATAATTCGTTAAAGATGTTTAATGTGCTGTTTACGTTATTATCAAGCATGTCTCGATTTATGCCATTAACAAAGACAGCATCATCGGCGAAGGTGATGCATTTGGTCTGCGATGGCCATTTGTGTTGGATCATTTTATCGAATGCCAGATTCCAGAATTCCGCGCTAAGGCAAGAGCCCTGCGGACGAGCTCTTTCTTGCTTCTTTTGGATTGCCTATTTTTGGAAATAATAATCCTTCTTCTGTCCATAAAGTAGCTTTAGAAGATTTCGTAGATATATTTCGGGTATAAAATGTCCCTAAGTACGCCTAAGACTTCATTCCGCCACAGAGAATCAAATGTTTTTTAAGATCGAGACAGAATAATGCCGAATGCAGATTCTGATATTTGTTACTGGAAATTTGCTCTATTACTGTGTTTATAGGACGGATGGTACTTCTATTTGGAGGGAATCTGAATTGGAATTAACTTACCATGTTTTGTTTCTTAATGTGATGCTTTAGGCAGTTTGCAAGGGCTCTTTCAAAGACTTTGTCTAAAGATGGTAGTAAACTGATAGACCTGTAAGAACTTGAGTTTGACGCATTTTGCCACTTTTGTTTCATTCACTCATTTGATAATGTCTATCGATAGTTTTGTTTTCTAAACGAATTTAAGCTTGCTATAGACGATTTACGAAACTTACCATATGATCTAGCTAAAATAGCGTTTTGAAACTGATTTTATTATGTAGTTATTTTATGATATGGATTAATCATGCAAAAAATTTTTAAATTCTTTTTATTAAAACTGGATGTGTTTTATTAGAATAGTAGAACTACAAACAGTTTATCAGTAACATGGAATTTTTCAAATAGTGACAAACTATGTAATAGTAGCAATATATTCAAACATTTAAGCTTCTTTCATTAGTAAGAGAACAGGTAATATCCAGTTTTGCCCTAGATTGATTGATTACTTCTTCTGTATGTACTCAATTATTTAATTACAGCAAATGCATTAAGGTTATCTGACTATGAGGTATCTTCCAAGAAGTCATTTTAAGAAGACCTGGCCAGTTTTGCGTTACTCACGTGATAAATTAGCCGTCCAATTTAATTGCTAAAATTATCTCTTTGTTTGGTCGTGCTTAGGCAAAAGAATAACATACTAAATATTACATTCCACAATAATGTTATCTAACATTCTGAAATACAATTAGAAAAGAATATAATATAATAATAAATATGATTTATAATAAACATATCTTTCTTTCTCTATATATAATACTATATATACACGTCTTAAGAGAAAGAATAGTTTCTTTCTCTATATATAATACTATATATACACTCATAATCTCATGATGTAGTTTTTATTGATTAACATTTTTATTTTTGTGACTTGTCATCAATATACAACCAGTACCTAGTGAGGGCTTTTAAACATTTTTTGAGAAGAAAAAAATTTACCTTTCTAAATCCAGTTCTTTTTAATATTTTATACAAATTCTGTATATTTTTTTAAACAACTGAGACTGGCTTCGGTGCAAAATAGGACTAGTTCAGGGCGTCTGTTTTTGTCTGTTTATATTTCGATGGCAAAAAATTTTTTGTGACAGTAAGAAAATTCTGAAGAACGAGCATGGATTATTTCAAGATATTTATAATATTTAATTTGAATCACCTTTGGTATTATAGCTGAAACAGCACCGAGAAACATTTAAGGTTACGCGCATGAGAAAATGAAAATGCTATTTTAATACATTTCCTCGTAACATCTTTTGATTTCCCAGTATAAGTTAATAAGAGTGTTAGAATCAAATAATGAAATTTAAATTAATGAGAACACTGTGACCACACATACGAAGTAGCAAATCAAACAGCAGAAATCTGCAGTTAAAATGAATTATTAACTGTAGATTGTCAGAAATCTAAATGTGCAGTGCGTATATTATCAAAAGAAAGCTATAAAAGTACACACATTAGACAATCCATAATCTGTAATGAAAATTATGTTTTTTGGTCTCAATGGGAAACCGCAGAAAACCTGTGACTTGTAGGTCTCCAGTCTGATAACATTATTTTTAAATGTTACATCTAAATTTTCTGTTTTTTCGAAATGAAAATCTTGCTTTAAATCATAATAAAAGTTATGGGAATCTGGGTTCCCCATCTATACCATACACATATATGGCTAATTTTTGAATAAATGTGCATTTATTTACACATGATTCAACAACCATTTCCATTTTAGTTGACTACTCTTTAGACTAAAAGAGAAATGAATATATTTTACTATCGTTAGGTCTAAGTAAACACAAGCAGGGACCAATCTATAGCGAAACCTTCAATGTGACGACTTATCATTTAACTGCAACTGTAATACCAATAAACTGTAAGTCAAAACACAACCAACTGTACTAAGCATTAAACTTCTATTAACTCGAATCATGTTATAAACTGTAAGATGTACAGTTTCCATTTCGCAAAGAATTTTCAGAAGACGAAAAGTGTTTTTTTCTAATGATTTTCCTTGACAATTTTCCACTGAAAGAACTCGGTAAATATACTGATATCTGGCTTTCACATTTTCAAGAGATTCCGGAATTTTAGAAGCACACACAAATATACTGAAAATTGAAATTGCAGAGACAAATAATATCAAAACTGACTCTTGTAGCCTAATAAGCCGAGGAGAGTTTACATATCCAAGAGCCAATGTTAGAGCTGTGAAGGTACTCGTGAAGAAATAACATAGGTCTAATAAGAGAGGGAAGGAGTTACACTTTTCAAATATTTTGCAGCAGTTTAATATTGCATTATATGACCTCAGATGATGGATCAGGTCTTTAGAAGTAACTTTTATATTGCTGAAATGAAATAGTATGATCTTGTTCAATATGCAGCAAAGGACGCTATATATCACTGCAAATACACAAGGTACTACATGAACGCTGTAGTACACCGCAGCACTTATGAATACAAGAGTTTTTTCCAGAATTTGATTTGACGGTAAACTATATTCCATCAACCAAAATTGAATATGATGTAGATATCTATCATAATAGTGAAAAATTATCAACTGTACTGAAAATATTAGCGGTATCATGAAAACAACAAGCAAACTCACATTAATCAATCTGCATCTTAAGAAATTGTGTCCTGCTATGGAATAGCTCAAGTCATTCAAGCTGTGAAATAGTCTATATAGGAGTTTAGATCTTAGCTTAATGATGTACCATAAAGATAGCGAAAGACAGTTACAGATCATACCTGAAACTGTACTTTTGGAAATTTCCCGATGTCCTGTAAAAATTAATAAAAGATGAAAGAAGATAAGGTGCAAGTAAATACAAGTTGGTTGCATGTTTTGTTTCAAGCACCATTTTGATGTATTTTTCTTTTGCGCATTAATTTCTAAAATTCTTAATACTTTCAATAGCCAAGTGCGTTGTAAATGAGATCTTGCAACTGATATGTCATTACTAGTCTTGCTAAATACATCACGAAGAGGATATTGAGCCATATCTAAACGAAATGTCAGTTTAGGACAAATAGATGATTTTCCTTCTTTCCAGCAAGATAGGGATCACAGTTGTTTTCACTTCTCAACAGTTAGTTGTCAGCCAGTGTGAAAATAGGAAAAGTTTTTCGCCTGGTGATTTAACCACACTTTAGCACTATGTTATAGACTGCAAGCATCAGTCTCTTCTAGAATTGATGTTAATAGCAGCAAACTCTGTTTTCATTACCAAGAACCTAAAAACAAATTTGTACATTTAGAAGTTTTTATTCAAGAAAAAGTGCGTGCTCTTCAGAGCAAAGCATTATTACCATTAAAACATTACAGTAAAAGGTACGGATTAGTTCCTTATTTTATGAATATGAATGATTACGCTTAGGAGCTTCCACTGATAGCTGTATTTCTTAATAAATTTTAAGTTAATAAAAAACATTTTCGCAAACATGAAAAGATCTTTCAAATTTAGTACATGTTTTAAGTATTTATTAAATAATCTCTTTAGAGCGAGGTTTAATTAAAAAATAATAGTGTGGTTACTGTAAAATATAGTTGAAATTTATTAATACTGAAACATTCTATTATATATCGAGTAGCTTCTTTTCGTTTGTAAGGAAACAATCAATATTGGCTTTTCTCCTATGCTTTTACTTATCTCTAATGGATTATTTAATTGCTCAAACGCACTAGAACTATCAACGTATGATTCTTCACACGTTGATAGTTCTTGCTTGCATGGAACACGTTTTAAGCAGATGCCTGCATGGAACAAGTAGTAGATGCCTGCATGGAACAAGTAGTAGATGCCTGCATGGAACACGTTTTAAGTAAATCTGCCTTATATTTATGTTACAAGTCATAAGACGAAATCTGTACGCAACTTTCCTACTCAGCCACTAAGCATTCAACTTTAAGCAAATTTTGCCCTTTACTTACTCGGCCGCTTTCTTTAAAAGGCACATAATAATCTTTTATAGTATGAAAAGGACATGGAACTTACTTTCTAACAAAGCATCCTGTTCTTTAAAATAAAATAATTAAATAATTTTTATGAATGAATATATCTTAATAGATTTAATTCTCTCACTTATATTTTTACTCTTAATTATTAAATTTGCAGGCTTTTTTCTTATAGCAGTTCAACCAATAAGGAAAGATAAGCATTCTACAAGTTTTTTAATGTCATATATCCTCACATATTTTCACATCTTTTTGCAAAATTATGTTATTTGGAAACCGAAGGGGCTAGGAATATACTAAGTTTCTGAGGAAATTCTACAGTCGTGCTTAATCCTACTGGACATGTTGATTAACAGAGGCTTTTATAAGTACTTTTTCATCATTTAGTACTTTTTAAATTTAGTATACATGTTCCAAACATTTAGAGAGTTTTTTTTTATACATATAAAGAGTGTTCACAATCTCTTAGAACGATTTTTATTAAGAATTTAAGAAAAGCAAATTTTCTGAAATAAAAAGTTCTATCAGCAGCTTATTATTCGAAACATTGCTATCTTTAAATTTATTTTTCATTTAAAATATCATATGTAAACAAGCTGTGTGTCAAAGGAAATATTTTTTAGCTTTCCAAAAGAAGTATTCCTAAGATAAAAAAATGTTGTGAAATTCATGGTATTAAAATTTTAAGTACAAAATAAGCAATGCTATTAATTGGAAAGTAAAAAAAAGCGTCATTCATCACTTCTAAGTGGAACGAAGACTAAATAAAATACGAAAAGGAAATACTCAAGAAAGATGCCTCTTGATTCTGATGTTTATAAATTTAAAGCATTGGTAAGAAAAGAAAACCCTCCGACTCAGAAATCAATTGCAAAGTCTTTAAATACATATGAACTAACAATGAATAAAATAATAAACCAGAGTTTACAACTTAACTCTAAAAACATAATGTTCACTAGTTTTTGTCGAGGCATACCGCTCGAAGCAGAACAATTTGTAGCACCTTGTATGAAAACTATTCAGAAGAAGATAAACTGTTATTACATTGGGACTCTTGATAAAGCATAGATTTACCTAAATGATAATAGCATCAAAAGGTCTATTTATTATCGAAACCCAAGAGAAAAAGTGTCCAAACCTGTTTCCGTCAATGCAAAGAAAGTTTCAATAAGAAGTTTATGATTGTTACAGTAATTGGTTTCGGTAAGAGGTTTATGATTCTTTTATGATAGAAAATTAAAAATAAGAAGAAGGGCGAGAAAAATGTTAAAATCAGCTCAACGTGCTATCAAGAGAATTTTTACATCATAGAAGAAATTCAATTTCATTATCCCAACATCTTTCAAAGAGTGAAAGTTCATCAAGCCAAAGAAATAAGTCATACTTCGTAAAGTATCACTGCATTCCTTCAAAAATTAAAGAATGATACAGGTATTTCACGTATACCTTTTCAACGTGCTCTTACGAAATACCCAGAAGTTTCAGATATGGACTATTATGCCTTTGGTTTCTTGAAAAGAACTCTTCAAGCAATTAAGCGCACACCCACCAGGATTAATTTGTAAGTAGTTGTAAGTAGTGGAAGAGGAATGGAGATCCTTGGAAATTTTATGAAAAGCCCTCTGTCATGGAAATCACGATGTGGATTTATAGTCCAAAAAGAGGCTACTATTTCGAACATTTAAAAAAATACTTCTTCCATCTATCAGTATACAAATTATTTATCATATTATATCTTTGGCCCGACGCTGTGAATAATAAGATATCGGAATTTTAGCAAATATCTTGAGAGTTCATTAACAGACACTTTTGCATGGTATTGTCGATTTTCATAAATTTTCTCAATATTTAATGAAACTTATTTTCAGACTTTCATAGCTTTCATACTTTTCATACTTTCATTCCATTCACAGGTCTTTGAACTTGACCAATATATTTTGACACCAGCCAGAATCAAATAATAGTTACATGTTGATATCCAGTTTGAGCATACCTATGAATTTCATATTTGAGAGATTTTTAATTAAGAGGTCAAACTGCAATGTTGAAAATAAGTGGCAGAGAATAATTGTTAATCCTTTCTTACCTCTTGAATAATTTTCTTTGCTTCTGCGTGAAGATAGCTCCGTCTAGTGCACCTCAGACTTCTCTCGCAAAAATATGTAGATTCAGCCATACATTCAATGAAATCTTTTCCTATAATTTTCTCAATAGTTAAATAAATATGAAAAACTTACTGTGATGTGAAAACTGCTTGTGAAAGTTTGTTACTATCTTGTAACGCGCTTTACTTTCAGTGCTTTTCCAAATGTTTCTTTGATATTGTTAGAGCAATAGTTATTTTTAAAGTTAGAAATATAGAAAACTCAGTGATGTAAATAAAAAATTCCACTTTTACGACGTCAATGTTCTTTCTTCCCTAATCAATTTATTTCTTATATTTTTCTATTGTTCTTTTTGTGTCATCGACAAACTGAACAACTAGATGACGCGTATACAAATACCTCTTTTTTTAAAAAAAAAAAACTAAAGTAGCGTACTAAGATAAATTTTCTCCTTATTCTGATAATGAGTGTTGCTGGTCCCTGGGTTTGGAGACTTCACTCCCATGACGTGCAATTCCTTAAGGAGACGCCGGCATTGTAAAATTCTGTAAATATTTTATCAATTTTATTACAGTGTTATTTTTGTGTATTGTGGTAGTATTACATATTGTTACATTTATTTTAGTTGTTGCTTTGTAGGTAATTAATCTAGGAGGAAGTTTTGCATAATTTAACTTATGCCAGCTTATTTTGTATATAAGAGCTTATTTCTTGCACAGAGTTGTAGATCTCGTGATACTGTATAAGGTATTTCTCCCGCCTCCTTCGCATGCCTTCGTGGTGTAGCGGTCAGTACACTCGACGCGTAACCGAGAGGTCCGTGGTTCGATTCCCGGCGAAGGCGTTGCTCATTTGTCATGTCTCCTGCTTCAAAATAACCTAATGTCTCTACACTGGTGCTCGAACTAAAAAAAGTGGTGGATGATGATTCT
This sequence comes from Stegodyphus mimosarum, assembly GCA_000611955.2. Taxonomy (NCBI): domain Eukaryota; kingdom Metazoa; phylum Arthropoda; class Arachnida; order Araneae; family Eresidae; genus Stegodyphus; species Stegodyphus mimosarum. Next base: position 752,526 of record KK113854.1, read on the forward strand.
CCACCACCGGGATTTGGCGACTGGGTCCCCAAAATCCCAGTCGCCCTTTGAAAGAGGGAAGATATTTCTCCCACCTTCTTAGCATGCCTTCGTGGTGTAATAGTCAGCACACTCGACGCGTAACCGAGAGGTCCGTGGTTCGATTCCTGGCGAAGGCGTTGCTCATTTTTCATGACTCTTGCTTCGAAATAATCTAATGTCTCTACAACTCTATTCAGGAAAGGTTAAATTATGAAAATAGCTCCAATAGAATCTTAGACAGACAAAAACTCTTTTATGCAAGCGTTAGTGACAATTTTTATAGCCAAATTATCGATACATGGCGATATTTTTTTTCAACTTGGTGATAGTTTTGAGGCTTTGGGAAATGCACTTTTTGAAGTTCTAAGAACGATTTTTTCTCAAAGCCTTGAGAAAACTGGGAAAACGATACTTTTGCGAGGTACTTGTTCGCTGAAACTTCATTGAAGTAATTATTCAGATGAAAAGAAAGTAATCATTTAATGTAGTGAACGAAAGTACACAGGAGAAAATAACAGTTGTAAGTAACTCAATGAAAATGCGGAGATTAGACAAATCTTCTTTAACACGTAAGAAATATAAGAGATTACGAATAGTACTTGCTTATCAAACTCTAAAATGCAATTCAGCCAACTCATTGAGCCTCAATCTCTCTTGTGTAATTCGGAATCAACTGATCCTGGCTCTCAGAGCCTTATTTATATACGGCTTCCAGAGGTTTGCACGTCATTTTGGATACTTTGTGAAAGAAATACATCCTGAAATTTCGAAAATTCATTTTCCGAAAACTTGGAGAAGTCGCCTAGTTGACAATATTCGCCAAATAGTATTTCATACGGGATATGTGCTTATCATTTATGATCATGCTTCTTTTAGAAAAGGAAGGGATTAAGTATAAAAGAAAAAGAAGCAGACAAACTTGATTGGATGACTACAGTTGTATGCACATTTGAAGCTGCTAAACAGAATTTGTTATCTAAGTTTTCTGCACTGTTCGTCTCTTTATGGTAAAATCGTCTCTTTTTATACACTTTATTCACTTCTTCAAAAAATTAAGAGAATTTTTCTCCACTGCCTTTTTTTTCTGGTTACATTATTCCCTAATTACTTTTATAACTAATTTTTACTTTTGTTATAAAGGTTTATTATAAACCGGTGTACTGCACCATAATAATATTTTTCTTTGATAGATTCCAATAGTTTTTTCAGGATAAATTCATGTTACTAATTTATAACTGCCATTAACAGTAATAATCATTTCTTGAAGATCCCCTCCACAGGAGACCAGAATTGTTTGGAATCGAAAGATTCAGTGTATTATGGGAACAGTTTCGAATGAATTAAAGTCTCGAATGAAAAAAGGAGATAGTTTTTGACTGTGTAAGGTTCTCCTCCCTTTTTACCGCTTGCTTTAGTGGTGTACCTGGAAATGTCCGGCTGACAATTGTAAAATCCACAGTTCGAATGGCATAGCTCATTTTTCATGTTTCCTGCCTTAACAGAAAAACTTGACTTTACAAGTATTTTCCAAACTAAAAGGTGGTGGATAGCAGAATATAAAGCTTTTCTCTTTCTGTACTATGTGTATTCGTGGTATAACTAGTAAACCTGTCCGGCCGATAAACGGAAATTTCGAAAGTCGAGTCCTGGCGAGAACATAATTAATTTTTCGTGTCTCTTGCTTAAAAAAAGTTAATGCTACTACAACCGTAATACTACCAAATTGTTAATAAATAATATAACAAACATGAAACATGTACTATAATAAATTAGAAATAGAATAAACACCAAATGTACCTTCAACTGCAATCATTTTTCTTAACTTTTTTGTAGTTATAGAAAAGCATAGGCCAATCCACAAAGGTATTCTTCTCACATATTTAACAATTATTCGTAGTAAAATAAAATGCTTATGGTGAAAGCTCAACGTTTTTATTTTCTGTAAACCGCAAGTGAAATAAATGAGACACTAAAATGTTGTAAAGAATCAGAAGAATGTGCCGACTTAAAAATGATGTTTTAATTTCTGCCTTTTCTTTTTACATAATGTCAATTGCTGTTTACCTTTTCTTCGTAAACGGCATTTAGCCATTTATAGTTTCTCATAAATCATGAATACTAGGCTTAGTTATCATTTGAGAATAATGTATTAAGTTGTATGATAGAAATAATTTCTCTGCATTCTTAAGTATATGTAAAAACATTTTGCTTAAAAAAAAAAATCTCGAAATCGTAACTTCGAAGAGCGAAGTTAAGTTTTCTTTTGAATCTTAGTAACAAAACATGCTTTCTTTTGAACATTCACTTTCCACCTCCTTTTCTTAAATGTAACTTATTCCCTGCTTATATATATGTTGATGCTATAAAACTCAAAAATTTAGTATTCAAAGATAAAACTGTCAGCTTCTTCTTAAGGGTGAGGTATTTTTCTCGGAATTTAAGCTCGAAGACTCTCAATTTTTAAAACTCTAATCATCTGAATATTTTAGATACTTTTCTATTTCAAATTCTTTTAATACCTAGTCTATCGATCACTTAAGAGTAAACGTATTAAGTATTTTCAAAGATTTCGTTGTTTATTCCGCCATTAAAAGCCATATCTTGGTTACCTGTTGGTCGACATTCAACAGATTTTCAGAAATTAACTTCTTAAATGATAAAAATATAAAACTGAAGGTTTAATCTATTTAAAGGATTTTAAGATAGTAGTTTTCACTATCATTGGTTGTATAGTGAGTGACTGTCAGCTTTTGCGATTTTTTCCATTTTCAAATAATTGCAACCCTATAGGTTTACGTTTTTTTTCAATGTCAGATATATTTGAGAGCAAAGACTAATAAACGTTTTCTGACAATATCAAAAGCTATATTTTCACTCGTAGCTTTTTTTTTTTGCTTTTTAATATAATTAAGCTCACTTATGCTAGGGTTTCAGTATATTTAATGTTTTAAACTATAAAATTAGAAATACTACTCAACAACCATTCAATATAAATGAACAGCACACTGCCGACTGTTATATATCCCTTGAGGTAGATTATTGTATAAACTGCAGCTTATGCTTCGCATAACCATTCATATTAATGATTTTAAAATATTTTCAAAACGAAAAACTGCAAACCGTGCAGCAGTCTTAAGTCGTGAATTGAAGATAAAATTCCATTTTGGTGAATGCATTTGAACGTTAAAAGTTTTATCTATATATACTTAAGAAAATAAACGTCTCATTTTTAGCTTTTCCTTAAGTTTAAAAAGAAATGGAACAGTTTTACTGTCGCAGAATGTGTTCCATCCAGTCTTCAGCGACAAATTTCAAGGCGATGAATTCTTACTTATATGAAACTGTAACATCAATAAACTGTAAGTCAAGATACATCCGACTGTACTGAGTATTAAACTTCTATTAATTCGCACCATATTGAAAATCGTAAGATATTCTGTTGGTATTTCTGACAAAATCTTCAAAGGATGAAGTATGTTTTTCTGAACAGGTTTTCCTAAGTAATTTTCTATGCAAAGAACACGATACGTGCATTGATATTTGACTTTCATCTTTTCAAGAGACTCTGGAATTTTAGATGCATTGACAAATGTCGTAGAAATTGAAATTATGCACATAGTTAGCATCAAAATTGATTCTTGCAAGCTAATAACAAGAGGAAGGTTCACATATCCAAGAGCCAAATTGAGAGCGGTGAATATAGTCATAAAGTAAAGAGATAAAACCAAGAAGAGGGGGAATGAACAACATTCCTCCAGCTGCTTACAACACAGTAATATTGCATTATAAGATTTCATTTTGTGAACCAGATCTTCGGGGGATATCGATATACTGTTCAAATGAAACTCTATAATATTGCTCAAGATGCAGCAGAAAACATTATATGTTACAATAAATACACAGGGCACAAAGTAAATGCTATAATACAGCAACGCGCTTAAAGATATCAGCACTTTTTCTAGAATTGTATTTGATGCGAAACTATAGCCAAGCAACCAAAAATAACTAGTTTTTGAATGTCTTTCCAAATGGTGAAAAACTACTAAAGAAGCAGTAAATATGAATGGCACTGCGACGATAACAAGCAGACTCATATTAATTAAACGATATCTCACAATATTCTGTCCTTTTTTAGTATAGCTTAAATCATTTAACCTTCGAAGTAGTCTGCGCAGGAATTTAGATCTCGATTTCATGGCGTACCACAGAAACAATGAAAGACAGTTATAGGTAATTCCTGAAAAAGTGGATTTGGTAACTTCAGAATGGCTGAAAAACACTGCGCGAAAGAAAAGCAATGTGACATACAAGAAAACAAAGTGTAAATAAACACATGCTGGCTGTACTTTCTTTTTTAAACCTGTCATTGAAACAGTTCTTTGAACGTCAACTCCTAAAATCTTAAGTATTTTTAGTAATAATGTATGTTGCCAAAGTAATCTTGTTATCACATCAAAATCATGACAAAATTTATTACGGCGAGGAAACATTTTCATGATGTCAAAACAAAAAATAATCCCTAATTCGCTTCTGAATGGTAAACCTTATTATCATACCATGTAGGATTCTTTACGATGTATTCTTCTTAATACTACAAAGATATTTCAAAATAAATATCATTCTTGCTTTCAGTGAATTTTCGAAAGATGCTAGAACATCTGAAGAAACAAGTAACGTGTAAAAGAATTTATCGTGAAATTTCAATGTATCATTTATTGCCTATAAGCCTAATTTTATACCATTTTAGTTGCCTTCGTTGTAGCAGTATCCTCACTTTATATATACTCCAAGGAAAAAATTACCGCCAACTTTTTAAATACTTAAATTTTGGAATAAATATACTACAAGCTACTTAAAGGAAAATAACTGAAATGTCTTCCCTGTTTTCCGTCTATAGACTTAATTCACTTCCAAATGAACAAATTAGGTTTCACATAAAAATCACAAAATTTTCAAAAGAAAAATGATAATTTTTTTAATGAAAACAAATTGAGTCATGGCTATAATCAAGGCAAGCTGTTACGAAATAATTTTAACTTACTTCATGAATGTTACAAGTTGTAAATACTCTCTTTATTAGAAAACACTAAACCATGCGATAATTATCTATTTTTTGATTAATTAAAATTTCCATTTGGCATACGTTTAAAGTTTCTTTTGAAACCAGTTAGAAACTTCTTTACACATTGCATATAATTTTAACACACATTGGCCTTAGACGTATCATACTACAGTACTAATGATAAAATAACACTGCTTTCTTTGAATTAAAGTCGGATTAGCAATGCATTTCGAACAGTATGATAAGCGTGAAATGTTGGTAACACATACCTGGTTTCCAAATCTTATGATTAAATAAAATATGGATTTAAAAAATGTCCAGATTAACAACACTTAGTATCATGTGAAATCAAAAAAAAAGATAACTCTAAAGACTAAATCTGTTGCTGTGAAAAGCATATATCCCTTTTAGTATGAAATTAAATTTACACTTGATATGATAGCGTGTGCGAAGCTCTAATATAACCTTTCTGCAAATATTGTTTCCATGAGAGGTCGCCACTAGCGACGTCTCTCTTTCCATTGCCAAACAGTTAAAAATACTGAAAAGCTTAAAAATCAATTATGAATAGAGCAAACTGCTTGAAATTTCGCAGAGCTATATTTTAATGAAATTTCGTAACAAAAAGTAACAGTAATTGATTTTTTTAATATTAAGCTGATCGCTTTAGTGTTCAATCGATCTTAATACACTGCAGCAGGTTTGGGTACGAAAATAATCTATCTAAAATGATGTTTTCTGTTTTCAAGTTTTCAATAATTTACTGCTTCAAAATATGTTTTAAATAAAGGAAAACTAAAATGTTTATTAGAAGAGTGAATTAAACCTAAATGTTTCTACTATTTTGAGTCTATTATGAGTAAAGAAGCAAGAAACATCCAGTGTTTGAGGTTGAAGTTCTGTGTATAGAATAGCCATTTTCTACGTTAATTAAATTATTAGTAAGAAGTATATTTTAAAAGATTTTTTTACTATCAGTGTCATTCGAACTTTTTGCCTTCAATTTTGAAAATTAGAATTTAACAACTCAGGTGATATCTAAATATATAATTTTGAAGTGATTCAAATAAAGATTTACTGTATGGCTTCCTTATTGAACAAATTTTGGCGGTTGGTTTATTGGTTTATTTAATTCTAACAAAGCACACGAAGGCTACCTGCCTAAGAGGAAGGATGTCTTCGTGGAGGATTTTTCAAGGGAAGCTGACTCGTATCACGCTGTACATAGGGAAAACCACGAAAACACCCACGTAATCAGCCCTTTCAATTCCGGGATTAGAACACCGGACCAAAATATCAATGCTCAGAGAATTTACCATTCGACCGCTGGTGAGCCCGGAACAAAGTTTGAGAATTCAAGCAGTGACATCATACGAATGCAGAATTAACAAAAAAATATAAAGCATTACATTTCATTAGTTTAGTGAAAGCGTGAGAATCTAGAAGTTGTTCTACGTATCTAGTTTTAGTAGTTACTAGGTATTTCGTTAATATTTGTACATTTAGTTATCATTCTAATTGATTACATGGTTACTAACTTACAGTTAGCAACCCTTAGTTTGTCAACACAAATTATAAGAATCTTTAAAATTAATACACAGCTCTTTCCGTAAAGTTTGAGTAACCTTTGAAGGCACTAGAATGAAAAAAAGATCATTAATAGTTTGTATATTTTGATATCTTTGTAATTGATTACATGGTTATTAAGTTAATGATAATAACACTAAGCTTGCCAACATTCATTTAAAAAGTCTTTAAAATTGATATATAGTTATTTTCCTATAATTTACTTCTTTAAAAAATCTCTGAAGGCAATAGAATGAACAAAAGATCGTTAATAGTTTTAACATTTAGCTACCCTAGTAATTGATTGCGTTGTTACTAGTTAATAATAACTACACTAAGCTGCCGAACATAAATTTAAAATTTTTTAAAATTAATTCATAGTTCTTTTCATGTAGTTTACTTTGAAGAATCTCTGAAGAATAGAACAGAATGAACAAAAGATCGTTAATGATAATAACAACTAAGCCTGCGAACATAAATTAAAACGTCTTTACAATTAATACATAGTTCTTTTCGTATAGTTCACTTCTTTGAACAACCTCTGAAGGGAATAGAATGAACAAAAGATCTTTAATAGTTTGTACTTTTAGCTATTATTGTAATTGATTACATTGTTACTTAATTAATGATAATAACACTTTACTTCTTTAACAACCTCTGAAAGCAATAGAATGAACAAAAGATCATTAAAAGTTTGTACATTTTGATATAATTGTAACGGATTACTTTGTTACTTAATGATAAAAAGAATAAGTTTGTGGACATAAAATAAAACATCTTTAAAGTTAATACATAGCTGTTTTCGTGTAGTTTATCTCTTTAAAGAACTACTGAATTCAATAGAATAAACAAAAGATAAGTTACCTTAGAAATTTCAAAACGAGGTATAACTCTCGATAACTCTCATTTGTTTTATTCTATTCTCATAACAATTTATGAATAGCGCCACTTTCTTTCATTTCATTGATTCTATCATGAATATGTTTTTCACTTTACGTTTGCTAGCAAGGCAAATTTTCTTTAGTTTATAATTTTTTTAAATTTCTTTGTAAGTAAATTTTATATGAACCCTTTATAAAATTGGCCATAGAAAACTATTTCCATTAAATTGGCAATAGAAATTAAATTGGCCTTCATAAAACTGGCCATAGAAATCCATTTTCCTTTGGAAAAAGTTAATAATGCCTAACCGTAGCCTAACTATTTAAATAGCTGTAAATGATAAATATCGTAAGGTATTACTTCAGATTTCCTTCTGAAAAATGGAAAATTCTGAAAAATTCTGTCGTAACCTAGAAGCAAGGCAAATGGAAATAAAGCAGTTTACTTATTATGCTTTTAGCACTCCTAAATTTTTACTATCAAAAACAGTCATGCGCAGTGTCATATGTTATTCCAGAAAAGGGAATTTCAAAATGCCTCTAAACATTTTAGTCCAAAGGGGCTTTGTCCCTGAAGGACTATTGTTTTCGTTTTGCGATTTTGGGTCGAAAACATTAAATGCCGTTTCACTTTTCAAACTTTTGCCACCAAATATTGCAGCCCTGTATTATATTTAAAGAAATTAAATAATGAAGAATGTGCATAAATTTATATGTGTTCCTCGCACTGTGATAAAACGACGGTACCAAGAGCCAACGAATTTTGAATGCCGTAATCCTGCTGCGAATATGGGCATCTGGAAGCCTAGATTTGAAATTTGGAATTTGTTTTATGATCGATTTCATCTTTTCTAAAACTTTAACGAATTTTTTATGAACAAACTCAAGAATTTCAAAGCGAGCAATGGCAACGTAGTACAGAAAACACATTTTTATCTCCAGCGCGCCTGACTGTGTATAGGAAATTCTAAAGATATGCTCAGTTTAAAATTATTTTGCGATATTGTTCTTTAACTGAATTTTATGGTTTAAGTACGAAGAACATGATATTTAATAAATAAAGGTAGCATACAAAATGTTAAAGAAACTCCCCTTTGGCCGTAATTTAAAATCTGAAACCTCTCAGATTTTTTTTAGATCCCTTTTGAATGTTCGTTTAAGAATGCAAATAGATTTTATTGATAGTACCTTTTTTCTACACAATGTGAAATAAAAAGCATTTATTTCTTACTTTTGGTCAAGTCATTATAACAATAGAATATTATATTAAACGTGAAATAATGCAAAATGTATATTCCTTTGCAATGAATAATCCTTTTGAGTATATATATTCCTTTGCAGCTTTTCATGAATTACTAATATTTCCGATTGATCGATATTTACAGTTCCATACGATATGATAATATAAGAATGTGAAAAGCAATTTGATTAGAGCATATTTAGAACCTTATCTTTTTTTTTTTCCTTTCTCTCGGACAGAAGCAGTATGTTTCAGTGTGTAACTCGGCATTTTGCAGAATGCTTTTTTTCCCTGTAATTGCTCTCATTTCGAGCAGAAATTGTGGTAACAAAGTACATCAATGGGGAAATAAAAGCAACCTCTATTATGAGAAACCTTTAAAAATAAAACGTAAATGTTAAAAATTATTGAAAGGAATTATAAAGTGCTAAAAATTCTGGACAAAGTAATTGTCTACACACATTTTCATTAATAAAGAATAACAATTCTCGATTTTTGCCTGACCTAACTCCTAGCCGTAAGAAACTAATCGATCTTAAAAATAATAATAAAACTTTTGCAAGCATACAAAATAAATCTACAGTTCTAAATTTCAAGTAACACGTTATTTTATAATAAAGTTTAATTCCCCCCCCCAAAAAAAACTGCTATTTGAACTATTTATTTATTCGAACAGTAAATGCGGCAAAATATGAAAATTATACTAAATATATTACTGGTTATTCACTTTTTTACTTTCTTGTACGAAGTACAGGAAGTATTTTAATCGTGAATAATTCCGTATCATATTTTAACAGAAAAATCCATTTTTACCGTTCTCGAATCCATCCCACAATATTTTGCTTGATGCCTGCACGTACTCACAGAATAAAAGATTCTTTTTTTAAAACAGATTGTAATTCAAATTGGATTTTTTTCGTCATATTTGTACGTACGGACGTATGTAAAAGGCGGAAAAAAAAAAGAGAGGGTACAATTTTCCCATTTTGCTGGGCCGATTGACGAAATTCAAATTGCGTTTTGCATGACTTGAAAGCGCGATTTAGGATATATATTAGATTTATATATAACATAATTCTAACATAACTATTTTGACACAAAATAGAATATTTTCTGAAATGACATGCCATTTTTTTTCCATATTTCGATTCTACTACTCAAATTATGCCTAATTTGTGAGATATGGTTCGAAATTTACGAAGAAATTCAAAGATTTATCTTGGCGCATTTTTTTCCAGTTTGCCAGAATAATTCACTTGGCGAACTTCTTAATATAAGGCAACCTATTTTGATTTCCCTTTTTACATTCTGCATGAGCGAAAAAGAGTCACTTCGTTTCTACTTTCAAACAATTTTAACAAAGTGCTTAAACCACATTTGATGTTATTATAGCTTTCAACAAATGTGCCAAATTTCAAAACGCGCCACTATGTAAATTCACGTATATCTTCGGAAAGTTTGAAAAAAAAATCTAATTTTTTGCAGGTATGCTCAGAAATACGTCTACTTTAAGATGATTATAAGAATTTCATAGATTATAACTCAAAATGTTTTTTGAAAATTCATAAAAATAATTTTAAAATACAAATTTAAAAAATATATCATAAAAATGGGCGAATTTTATTTGGAATTAACACAAATTTCGAAATGTCATAGAAAGATTCAAGTAAGTTTAATAAAAAAAGAGAGGATTAATAAATATATACCAAATTCAATCAACATCGAGAAACTAGAATCGAGAACTTAAGAGCAAATTTTTTAAAAACTACTTGTACGATTTTTACAAAACGCGGAAGTTTGGCATAATTTGAGTCGTAGAATCGAAATATGAAAAAACATTGACATGTGATTACAGAAAACGTCCAGTTTTGTGTGAAAATACCTATTTTAGAACTATACTATATACAAATCTAACACATAGCCTAAGTCGCGCTTTCGAGACATGAAAAACGCAAGTTGAATTTCGCCAATCGGCCCACTAGAACGGGAGATGTAGAACTGTCCCCTTTTTTTTCGCAGTGTACATATATATGTATATATCCCACATACCTCAGAAACGACTAGCCGTAGAACGTTGAATTTTTGCATATATGACTACTATAACACCTAGCTGTGCGTCCCTTTTCTATTGTAATCGGTAGTACTAATCTATGTATATATATATATATATATGTGTGTGTGTATACGCCTTACTCATTATCCAGTTTAAAGCCTTTATCATGCTTAACCCAGCACTTATTTTCCTAACACATGGTCATAATCACATACTTCTAATTACAGAAACATTTTTAATGATGAAATATCCATATTTTGGCAATGCCGAATTAAAAATAATAATAATTTTTGACAAATAATGAAATCTAAATTTTAAAGTGGCTTCCCGTTTCCTATACTTATATTTGGGAAACTTTTATATACTCGTTAGGAAAAAATAAAATTACAAGAAGCCTACGGGGGCCACAAGAAGCCGTCACTCGCCTACGGAAAAGATTAATCTGGATATATAATTTCGAAAATTAAATTTAATAATTCGAGGAAGTAATTTTAAATTAACTACAGCAAAAAAATCTAGATTATTTAATTAAAAATATATATATAATTAATAGGCCGTATATGGAAGTCGTGTGGTATCCATATCAGATATTTATATTTGAATAAGATGGCAAAAGTCCTTTCTTTATTTACATTTCTTGTTTATTAACGCTGATGAAGAATCTTTATTTAAACCTTTAGAAAAACATTTCCGGTTTTCGTATTTATAAACAGAAATCTCTGAGCAGTAGTCATTTAAATTATTACACAAAAGTAAGTCTTTGAAGGAGGTACATTATCAATTACATGAACTTTCAGCCGCCATCTATGAAGCTAATAAAATCAGTTGGTGCATATTTCATTATTAAAATGATGGATATAATCTCATCACGAAATTAATAATGAAAGTTATAAAGATAGAAAATCAGATAAAAATAAATTCGATTTTTTTCCTTTGGGTTATTAGTAGCATTGTTTATACATGTTTGGATATATAAAATTGGTAATAAATATTAGTAAATGAAATTCAAAATTATTTAAAATATTTTTTGTTCACAAAAAATTTTCATTTTGTTAAGAAAAAAAAATATATGGCCCGTCAGGTGTTTTCATATAGCGTATTCGGTCTTTGTGCAATTTGAGTTTGACATCATAACTGTAAATAATTATTTTCTTCGAAGAACGTAAACTGACCTTTGAAATAGGGGAAGGAAAGTAAAAATACCGAAAAATGTTTTTAAATTTGGAACAATTTTTTTAAAAAATCACGTAGCTTAAAAATATTAAATAATTTTTTAAATTGGGGGAGCTTATGAATGTACAAATTGTGTACTGTGTTTCACCATCTATAAGGTAAACTAAACAAAAATCAGTATACTATGTTAAAATTTAACAAGATATTAAAACTCAAATACTTGAAATCTTCATATGGTGCTATGGGCAATGCGATGGATTTTAAATAAGATCAATATAAGACCTTGTTAATATTATTTATCTGTTATAATTTGCAATTGTAATAAATAAATAATATTTTTAATTTTGTACAAACTTTACAAAAGGATGTTTAAACCTATAGGATCCATCTCCCAATCCTCTTTAAACAAACTCTTATTCTCAAGCAATGTTTTCCAGTACTTGTTCTATTTATCTGATTATATATATCTTTTATTTTGTTACATCACTGCCTTTGATGGTGAAATGGAAGCTATTGCTGTGGCTATCCAACAACTGTCGATTCGTAGCCACTCTTTTGTAAAGGCAGTCATATTGTCAGATCCAAAAATGTACTTCAAGCTTTTCTGAATAATCAAAATATTTCCCAAAGAATCTTAGATTGCAGGCCTTTGTTTAAGGCAATGGCGCACAGAATTTCTTTCCAATGGATTCCAGCCCACTGTGGAATTATGGGAAATGAAAAAGCTAATACTTGGCTAAGAAAGGAACTTTCATAATACAACGCATTAATCGACCGAGTTCATTTCATACGACTAAATTATTTGTTAACCTGACTTTTAAGAAAATTATTAAGCAGGGTATGATTCAAAGTGCTATGGATAAGAGAGGATTCTGGGGAAAGAGGCAACTTTAATTCCCAGTTTTCCAAGAAAGACAGCAGTAGCTTTATTTAGATGTCTGACCGGGCATGACTGTTTGCGAGACCACCTCTACAGAATTGGAGTGGTGGATTCCCCAAACTGTATTTTGTGTGACTCCAATCAGCCTATGATGTTTTAATGTTTAAATAATTGCACTGAGCTTTCTCGACATGAGACATTGTTAAAAAGTACTTGGAGAGACTGTGAACTAATGGCTTAAGCGATAATGTTTGCCATTTGTAAAATAAGTAAATAAATTTTTTTACAGCAAAATAGATTTACTCAATTTGTGAATTTCAAATTGTAGTGAAATTATTAATTATAAGCTCTTTGTATCCTAAATAATTATTGTTATTAAATACTGGATGTAGGGTGTACAGTTGAATTGAGCGATTGTACCATTAATAGGTAAACTATAGATCCATTCGAAAGCTTGAGTTGCTCATTTCCCCAACCCTTTTTGATGAACGCTTACGTCTGCAAAATATTTTTAGTTAAGAGGGTGAAGCATTACCTGTTGACTTTTGGTATGTCACTGGTATTCCCCATACATTATCTGTACCTGTATCTATAAACGTTGAGATAAGGCGTGATAAAAATTCCTAATATCATCCTGAGATACACTCTGCCGGGCGTTCCTCAATAGTTGCTCTCCGTCTGCAACGTTTTAAAATGCCTGAATTTAGCCGCCTACTATATCCCATACACTTTAGATGGGCGAAAGATCTGGTGGTCTTTCTTGTCAAGGAAGAACATCACCAGCTTGGTGATGGTCCATAAATATGTGAGCCGTATGAGATGATCCAGCATAATCTTATTCGAGATAGTTTCCAGGATAGTGTACCATGAAGGTTAGCGCAAACGGCAGCAGGATGTGATCAACATATCGTTGAGTTGTTAAAGTTGTATGAAGGAGGATTAAGATAGACTTGCTGTCGTTAGAGATAGCCTTCACAGCAGGGGGAAGGGCTATGTGCCTTTGTAAAAGAAATGATGATTTGTACCGCTGACCCTAGCTCCTCTACACACTGACCGGATATTCATCTGCTCCAAGCGGGATTCAGCGATGAACGCTGTACGATGACAAGCGGTAGGCAGCCACCACTAGGTCCGTGTGGGAGTAGAGGTGAGTTAGGTTAGTAGAGGGAGCAGGGTCAGCGATCCAGTTAGCCTTGGTTTTACAAAGGAACACAGAAATTACTCCTAATATGATGGTGTGGAGGGATCTCTTATGACACGGTTAAGATCTCTTACAACAGCAAGTCGACAATAGTGATCTTACATGCAACATTAAAAGCTCAACGATATATTGACGACATGCTACGGCCGTTGCATTACTCTTCATACTACGCCATCCTGGAGCCATTATCTGATAGGAAAATGCTAGTCTCCATATGGCTTGCAATCTCTGGATTGCCTCTGGGTTCTTGATAGTCTTCCTCGGCCAACAAGGCCACCAAACCTTTCGCCAATTGAACTTGCATGGGATATGATAGACCTCCAAATTCGGACACCCCAAAATGTCGCACATCTGGAGCCTTAATTGAGGAATATTTGTCAGAATGTACAGTAGTATTAGATTCAAAACCTTTGCCACTTCTTACTTCAGACTTGATTGCAGGGATGAAACTTCTTTGAAACGCTTGCGCCAAAATAAAGAGAGTTATATCGTCTCATTTAAGGAGTTGTTTGATCGTTTTGCGTGTGTTTTATTCAAAATACTCTTCCTATTCCACTGGGGTGGAAAGAAGCACATAGAGCTTAAAATATGTATGAACCTTTTTTTTTCTTTATTAAACTCAATTAACAACAAAGTAACTTCTCTTGAAGTTGACCAAATATATGCGACATATCGAATTTACTACAATCTGCTTGATTTTTGGAAGGCAATGTATAAGAAGAGAATGAGAAGTGCCCAGAACACATTTTCTTGCTGAAACATTTTTTTCATTTCTCTTTAATTCCTTTAAACAACGATTCATATTTGAGCAAAAATAAAGCTACCGTGGCTCCCAAAAGTGTTCGTACACTTATGATTTTCATTGAAATAGGGCTCTATCCATTCATTAAAAGTAAATTTTCTGAATAAGATTTTAATAATAATATAAATCTATTCGTAACAAAATTACATGAAATATTTTTAAAATATAGCGAAACTTTATTTTTAAGAAATTAATAATCAAAAAAGGACACCAAAATGGCAAACATTTTACCTCACAAAAGTCTTCATACACCAAAATATTTTTGGATGAAATCAAAATTAGAATTATCGTTTGCGGCTTTTTTTAATTTTTGCATTGTGGTGGCATTTAAAATCGTTCGCATTAATTTTTTATTGTTTACTTCATAATATTCTATTTATTATTGAAAAATGGGTCGCAGTCGTAAAGAAATTACAAACAGTATTCGAAAATTGATAATTTTTCAGCATAGTAGTGGTAAATCAATTCGAAATATTGCTAGATTAATTAATTTATCCCATTCTACAGTGCAGTATGTGATAAAACGCTTTAAAGAAGAAAATCGGGTTGAAAACAAAGTAAGAAAATGTCGATCGAGGAAGTTAACTAAAGGTGATAAGAGATTTATTATTAGAAAATTCGTGAAAAACCCACGTTTGAGTGCTGCAAAAGTTTCTGCAGAATTTAATGCAAAGTTTTCTACTTCAATTTCACCTGAAACTGTTCGACGAGTTCTCAGAGAAGCTGGGTTACATGGGCATTCTGCCCGTAAAAAAATTTTGTTAGTGAGAAAAACAGAACGCTTAGGCTTTCATTCGCAAAATCAATGATAAATACACTCGAAACGTACTGGAATAATGTCCTATTTGCTGACGAAAGCAAATTTTACATTTATGGTTCCGATGGTCGAATAACTGTACGGAGAAGGTAAAATGAGGAACTTCATTCTAAGAACTTAGTTGGAACAGTTAAGCATGGCGGTGGAGGTGTTCTTGTGTGGGGGGTGCATGGCAGCATCAGGACTATTTAATTTGCTATTTATTGATGGCATAATGAATCATTCTCTTTATTTAAATATTTTAAGAGACAATTTGAAATTATCAGCCCAAAATTTGGGCATTGAAAACAACTTTATTTTTAATCACGATAACGATCCTAAGCATACGGCTCTCAATGTTCGCCTGTGGTGTCTCTATAATTGTCCACAAGTTTTGAAAACACCACCTCAGTCGCCAGATTTAAACCCCATAGAACACATTTGGAAAGAACTGGAGGTTAAAGTACGAAAATACGGCATCAAAACGAAAAGCGAACTCAAAACAGTCATGATGGAAGAACGGATGAACATTGATACAGAAATAACAAAACAAAACTAGTAAAATCTATTCCCAGACATTTAAAAGCTGTTGTGCATGCTAAAGGATATCCTACTAAATATTAATTTAACAAAAAATAAAAATATTGTCAATGTCAAGATGTCAAGATTTTTTTTTAAGTGTACGAAGACTTTTGTGAGATAAAATGTTTGTCATTTTTTTATTATTAATTTCTTAAAAATAAAGTTTCTCTATATTTTAAAAATATTTCATGTAATTTTGTTACGAATAGATTATAGATCTTAGTGTTAAAATCTCATTCAGAAAGTTTACTTTTAATTTATGGATAGAGCCTTATTTCAATGAAAATCATAAGTGTACAAACACTTTTGGGAGCCACTGTATATGATATTGTGCTTTGACAGAGTCATATATAAACTTGTTCATAGAAAGCATTTGTTCTTGACTTTAGCTTCCAAAAACGCGGGATGTATCTAAAAAAGTAATATAAAAAAAATTAAAGCAAATTTCTACTTTGGAGAATTTTCTCTATATAATGGGACATTACATCCGCTTTATCCAAGTCTATAAAACTACAATTCTTTAATTCCATACACATTAAAAATCCTTAGAACACTGTCTTACTGTTGCCACTAATTTTTGTTAAATATTACGATATCATTATCACAATCACGAACTATTATTTATAAGTTGTTATGAAATTAATTTTTACAGCACGTAGGAATTCTTAATAAACGGTCATTTTTTGTAATTCTTAATGTGTGAAATATGTGAAATTTTAATAGGTGAAAAAACTGTATTAACATGAAGTGTCATCCACTACAAGTTTAAAAAAATGTATTTGAACTTGAGTGGATGAATAAAAAGTATTTCATTAACGACTGAAAATTTGAACAAGATATAGGGAGAGTGTGAGCTAATAGTAGGAATTTAAAAGTACGCCACATACTTTAAACTAGCAAACCTTCAAACAGTAAAAGAAGAAATAAATTTACTTTTCCAAAATTTTTCCGCAAAGGACAATATTATTAATGAGGCACTTCTGCTACGGAATCTTGCAGATTATAAATTGTAATTTTCGTTAATTACTATATGGTCCATAATTTGTAACCATAATTACGTTTGAAAATGTGATATTTTGTTAACATCAAATGTGAAACTGGTACAGCACAGCAAGATTTATTTAGCTATTTCAGCCTTACTTTATACTAAAGATTGAGATACATCAAATTTTGAAAAGCTGTATGTCTACGTTTGGAACTAACTAGTGCTTGTAATACAATTCTGTTTGAAATTTAAAAGATTATTATGTGGTGGCCTTCGAAGTAATATCCATCAGAACACTTACACTATCTTTATCAATCCTGATATTTCTTCTTTTGTAAAATAAACCTCACAACCTTTTCAATAGCCTGAATTATCTAGAAGCATTAATCTCGTAGAACGTTCTTGATAATTGGAATCAGAGGAGTCAGCAGAATCAGAGGTAAAACAGTTATACATGATCAGCAGCAGTTAAAACAGTTATACGATACAAAGCAGTTATACGATCTCTTTCGTATCTAAGAAATTCAAAGTTCTCTGCTCAAAATGCATGAACTACGGTGTCTTAATATATATCATTTCGCCCAGTTGTTCTAT
Organism: Stegodyphus mimosarum; assembly: GCA_000611955.2. Taxonomy (NCBI): domain Eukaryota; kingdom Metazoa; phylum Arthropoda; class Arachnida; order Araneae; family Eresidae; genus Stegodyphus; species Stegodyphus mimosarum. The sequence continues at coordinate 770,362 of KK113854.1, forward strand.
GTAGAATATACTAATTCTCTCTGACAGCCAAATTCAGGTACTGCATGTTTCTCACAGTTAACTTCACTTTCTCAAGAACATTTTTACACTTTTCGAATATTCTTGACCTTAAGTTTCTTCGATTTTCTAAGATAATGCAGTTTAGTTACGATTTCGTTCCATATATTGAACATCAGGTAATATAACAGTAAAGATTTAAGTGGTCAATTGACCGCTATGGTATAGCACCGTATTCCAGGCTTTTCATTAAATTTCTAATGTCATACTAGGATATTAATATTAATGCAATTACTTTTCATTAATTCAATTAAATAGTTAATTCATTGGATAATTTTCATCTTGTCTTTAACATTGACTAATATCATTCATCTTTTGGCAGTTTTAAATAGAAGCTAATGTATATCCTACAATGACGTGCAGTCAGTTATAAAAAAACAGCTTCATGTTTGGTCAGTTGCGCAATATGTTACATTTACATGCTCGTAAAGAAACAAATACCAGCATTTTAGAGGTTATTCTTTAACATAAATAAAAACTATGCAAATATTTTATTATCATAAGAGCTAAATGATCCAAATAAAGTTCTTTTCATTCCGCGAAGGAAATAACTAACAACATGTCTGGTCGTTTAAATCTAGCTGTAATATTAATAAACTATAAGTTAAAATACATCCAACTGTGGTAAGAATTAAGCTTCTATTAATTCGAATCATATTAAAAATAGTAAGATGCACTATCTCCATTTCGCAAAAGATTTTCAAATGATCAAGAATGCTCTTTTCGACATACTTTCCAGAAGAATTTTCCATGTGAATATTTCTGTATACGCACTGATAGTTAGCTTTAAGATTTTCAAGGGATTCAGGAATTTTAGACGCATATATAAAAATACTAAATGTTGAAATTGCACTGACAAGTAATATCAGAGTAGATTCTGCAATAGTAATATGTCGAGGTATATTAGTATATCCGAGAGCCAAAGTAAGAGCTGTGAATATGTTTGTAAAGAAGAGAGATAAAATTACAAGTATAGGAAAGGAGTAACATTCTTCTAACAACCTGCAGTTACGTATTACTTCATTATATATTTTAATTTGATTAATCAAGTCTTGAGAAAACACTGATACATTACTGAAATGACACTGTATAATCGAATTTAACCCACAACAGAAGAAATTGTATAGTATGGTATATATGCATGGCATCAAGTAGATACTGTAATACACTACAGCACTTAGTAATATCAGAAAATTTTCTAGTAGTAGGTTTGATGAGAAACTATATCCTAACAGAAAGAAATGGACGTGAGGTAAATACCTTTCGTAGTATAGAGAAGCTATCATAGATAAAGAAAATACAAATGGTATTGCGACGGCAACGAATAGCATCGCATTAATTAATCGAAATCTCACAAGGTTCTGCCCTTTATTCATATAGTTTAGTTCATTGAAGTTACGAAATAGGTTGCGTAGTAATTTAGATCTCGATTTCATGATGTACCATAAAGATAATGAAAGGCAATTACAGATAATACCTGAAACATGATTTTTGGTCAAATACAAAAATCTGCAAAAAAGGTACATGAAGTAAAAGAAAGCGAAATGCAAATAAAGGCATGCTGGTTGTAATTTTCGTTTGGAACATTTTTTTGCATTCGAATTTCTGCGAATATCAATCCCTAATATGCTCAATAGTGTCAATAACCAAGTTCTTCGGGAAACTAAAGTTGACAGAGATAAATGAACAGTAGCACGAACTTCGTTTTTCAAAGAAAGCTGATCCATGACAAGTTAAAGACACTTACTTATTCTTAAGGCATAATATACCAGATCTTCTTTTTTTTTTCTCGCAGTGGGGGGCTCTAGTCGTTTATAGGCGGTGGCCACTACAAAAGCCAAAAGCGGTGGTCTTTTTATTATGTAGACAGTTAATGGGTGGGTCACCGTTGCCTCTTACGAAGAACGGACGAATTACATCCATACCTTCTCCGGGATTCGACACCGGACCCTTCGGCACCGAAGTCAGAGTTGCTAACCACTTCCTCGGCTGGGTAGCACCTTCTCAGTACATTCCATAATTGAAATTGAAACTATGGGTGCTACATGCTATTGACAGTACTACGAGACAGCCATGAAATCATTATCAAACTTTATTAAAAATTAATATTTGTGAATAAAAACTAATGCGGGCAAAAAATAATGACAATAAAAGCTTACCTTAGAAATTTTCAAACATGATATAACATTTAATAATTTTCATTTCTGTAGTTTACTGCTTAATATGAGAAATTTGGCAACAAGGTAACATTTGTTCAAATTCGCAAATTTCTATGTATTAGCTATCACTTTACAGTTGCCGAATAAATATGAATAAAGTGATTAGATTAGATCTAAGCTGCTCAAAAAAAAAAAAAAAGACGACTTTCATTTCCTTTTGAAATTATCAGTATCAATAAATGAATGCGAAATATTTTTTATGTGAGATTAACACAAAACTCAGATTGATGAAAAGGATTTTGCCTGAACTTGTTATCCGAGAGACGTGCAGGCTTGTATTCATTCACTCGTTCATTAAAGTAAAGATTTCCAGTTCGAATGCATTTAAGTTTCCTCGTGGGTCCATTACGCTTCAAAATGCATAGGAGTTTTTAGTTGCATTTGCCTTAAACTTCCAATTATATATTTCTATTGCAGAAGAATTCATTTCTTGCTTTCAGCTGTATCTTAATACAATTAGTGAGAAAAAGAACTTGTACAAATTCTATTACGCAAGTTATTGCGTAACTCTGGTGGAATTTCCGAAATTTTCAACCAGTCGACATTAAATGCAAAGTGTAATCAGGTTATAGAAAATCCTTAGAAGCTAGATTTGTTGTTAAGAAGAAGCATTTTTTCTGGATATTAAATTACACTGTGTTCTATCTAGCAAGTAGTATCAACATTTTGTAAACATCACTATGGTTTCCAGTAATGTTTGCCAAAAGCAACATGTACTTTCATTGTTAAACGACTGGAATGAAACCAATTCTGTAAAATTAGGAAAAAGCAAAGAGTTCTGATCAATGCAATATTCTGATTAAATTTTGATAATAGAAGGTACGGAGGGTCGATGTCTCTCAAATGATTGATATCTTTTCAATGCAGCCTCTCACTCCTAACTCCTATAACAAAAGTATTTGTAAATATTCTATCAGCATAGTTACGTTATAATCAAAATGTTATTAGTCCAAAAGGGACGTTAGTCTCGAATAGGATATTAGTTTCGAAATGGCATTTTGCATTGAATCACTATAAGTGGATTATCACTTTGTTGCCACCAAATATTATCGCGCTGTTTTATATTTAAAAATTAAATAATGAAGAATATGCATGAATGTATGTATATTTCTCGCATTGTGAAAAAACAATGGCACCTATAGCCATAAAATTTTGAATAACGCAGTTCTCCACCTAAACGCGGGCGTTAGAAGCCCGAAATTTGAATTTCGAATTCGTTTCATTATCTATTTCCTATTTTGCAAAAATTTAACAATTTTTTTATGATAAACTGATCAAAGCGAGTAGTAGACACAGCATTTTTATGTCCAGCGCGTGGAAAATTCTAAAAATATGCTGTTCTTTAAATATTTTGTGGTTTTTCTCTTGAATCGAATTTTATGTGGTGTAAATGCCAAAAACATGATATTTAATATATAAAGTAAGGATATAAAACATTAATAATAAAAAGATAAAAAAAAGTTTTGTAAAGCCACCTTAATTAGACAACTGAACATTGATATGATGAACTGAGAAAAGAATAAAAAAAAAAAAAAGAAGAAGAAGAAAAATTTATGCCGACACCTAACATTGCATCGGAAATTCTAAACATATACTACTATGCCGCTATTGAAATTTTTGTAATTTTACTGGTGAATTCTATATGGCCTAAATTCGAAGAAAATTATGCTTAATAATAAAGCTAAAAAGAAAAAAAAAGAAATGAGCAGGTGTGATTATAATAGCGGAAAGGTAGACTATAGCTACGTTTGAACTTTTTTATAGTAAAATTTAATTTTGGAAAATGCTTAGAACATTTATTAAACAACGGTTCATGTTAAAAACATTCTTTCCAAATATAGACATAGTGCTAAATATTAACAATTTGTTCAGACATTTAAATTCGAGAGAGAAGGAGAAAATATAACCAGTTTTTGAAACGTTTAAAATAGCTTATTTCTGCTTATAAAGAGTAGCATTTAAAACTTAAGCTACTCATTTGAAAATGCTTTCGGCCTACCAAATGTAACAAAATCATAAACTAAAGACTTTTAAAGCAATATTATTGAATGATATTAAAAAAAATCGCCCTCGAATGATTCTTATTTACTTTTAACTAGAAAAACCGGAGAGAAAGTATATTTAAATTTCCAGATTTTAAAATTAAATATCTCGGTCAATTTTTTGTGTCAAACGTTTGGTATTTCATTTTACTTGTAATGAATAAAATCATTTACAAAATTTATACCAAGGTATCTTTTTAAAAACTTATCATCATAGTTTTCATAAATTAATTGCTTCTCTATAGCTTTGCACTGTACGTGCATAGATCTGCCATTCATTAAAAGGATCAGTGTGCAAACTTTACTATACGTATAGTACTTCTCGTGTCATAGACCTACCTATATGCAGTATTATGCAGTAAATTATGACTCAAGTATCTGTTACTAAATAGATTTGTTCATAGGCCCATCAGCGGCAGAGCGATAAAGTCGCTGAATACTGGCAGTTCGGCCCGGGACTCGAATCCATGCGAAAGGTTGCTCCATAGGTGTTTTCTCGAGTTCCCTCATGTGTAACATATATTACGAGCCAGTTTTTCTTAGAAAATTGTGCACGTAGACTGTGCCTCCCTTTAGGCAGATAGCCCTCTTGTGCTTTGCCGTAAGTAAATGAACCCTCCCCCAAAATCAATTATTCATAAATGAGTCTTTTTTTTTCTTAGAGTTCTATGCATTTAAGGTATAATCAGGTAAAAACAAGTAGCCATTGTCCTAAAAAGTATCCCTCTCTTTCTCTCTCTTTTTTTAAGTCGCGTTTTCGTAAGATGATGAAAGAAAGTAAAATTTAAAAAAAAAAAAATCCATTAAGGCATTTTTTGTTTAAAATCTGATTTTTACTTACTTTTCCTTCGGATATAAATTCATATAAGTTTCAGCATTTTCAGTTACCAACAAAATCAGTTTAAATGCCAATAAATTTTTCTGGCTTATTATCTTCAGAATACTGAAACTTTTCTAAATTCACTCTTGTCCTTGACGGCGATCCAATCCAAATTATCTATACTGTTTAGTGAAAACTATGTTTACTTTTTTTTACTTTCGCTTTAGTTTTATATGATTACAGCAACGCCTCAAAAGCTATCTGCCTCAGAGGAGGACGTGAAGGACTTTGTAAAGGAAATTGGCTCGTATACTCGTTACACATGGGAAAAACAGCGAAAACGCCCACGTAGCCAGCCCATTCCCGGAATTCAAACCTCTGACCAAGCTACCAGTATTCAGCGACTCTTCGGCCGCTAGTAGGCTTCTTACATGTTTCTTACTGAAGTACAGAAATTTTTACTTTTATCTATTCTTGTTGCCCGAAAATTAAGTATTTGTATATTTACTATTTTCTTGTAAAAAATGAAATCTCAGTTGAAGACATTGAAATAGTTATTACAGAATGCGTGCTATAGCAAAATTTTCATAAGCACGGAATTCGATTTTGCAGTAATAATAAGCTAGATTTCATGGGGCTGCATTGGATCGTTGTTTAAAATTAGACTTAAAAAAATAGAATTAAAAATAAAAATGTTTCATTAGCTTAGAAAATTATAAGATAAAAAATCGTTTATATATTTGTGAGCAAGTACTTTTAAAAATCAACTCTACTGTTCATACGAATGAAGCTCAAGATTTTCCGGATGCCACTACTGCAAGAGGATATATAAGAGGATACCTTCAATTCCTCCTGTTCATCCCCTTTTAAAACATGCCTGCTGCGAAAACGAGACATCTATTGCATGAAGAACGAGATTAATTGTCGTCTAGTCTAGTTTAAACAGGATGCCACTGTAGAACCATTAAGTTTCTTTCTAAGAAGGTATCTTCAAAAACCTGATAACTGGCTGTCTTTACAGAACATAGTTATCCATGTAGCATAAGTATTTATTATAAATACAAATATTATTCCAAATATATTACATTATCTCAGAAGTAGTAGTAGAGTAGCTGAGACCTCTGACCTCTAGCAGTTTGACATAGATTTGAATTTCAAAGATCGGGTAGGCTAATGGATATTTTTGGAGTTTTCCCAAGTGTTATAGGTGATAGGTGACGGAGGACGGGGACACCTGATGTCTAACAAAGGTAAGCAGGTATATGTCCCACGCCCTCCATTATCTTGAACCGGCAACTATCGAGTCCCAGGAGACTTGCCTCGGGAATGCATTTGCTTCTCTGTGAAGTTGCATGAACGAACACGGACTTGGATGATGTTTCATGAATACATTAGCTGCGTGAATATAATATATAAGCTGTTAAAATATATTAGCTGTAGAATGCGTTGGTGAAACTCTTGGGCGCACGTTGACATAATTCTTAGATACATCGACATATACTAATAATAATAATACAAATACATACAGAATAATACATATATATAAGACAAATAATAATAAAATGTCAAATGCTAATATTAATATTAATAATAATCATACTGATACTAATAACAATAACAATAGTAATAATATTCTTAAGTGCATGAAATATGATCCATCAATAAAATACATTAATACATTGGATACCTGGTAAAGTTACATGAATACATTAGATATGTACTTGACAGCTTGATAACAATAGTAATACATTAGATATGCACTTGACAGCTTGATAACAATAATAATAATTACAATAGTAATACTTCTTAAGTGCATGAAATATGATCCATCAATAAAATACATTAATACATTGGATACCTGACAGAGTTACATGAATACATTAGATATGTATTTGACAGCTTGATTACGGTAAGACATACATTAGACCTATTTACATTCATTATTTGGGGTTGCGTTATTTGAGTATATACGTGCGTTTTTATAGTAGATACATAATTATGTTATAAATACCGTTTATACATTTAAATGCTAGTTATATACCTGAATACTTGATTGCAATAAAAACATAATAGATACATAATTATGTTATGAATACCGTTTATGCATTTAAATACTAGTTATATGCTTGAATACTTGATTACAATAAAAACATTTGATTAGTTGATTGCATTTACTATATACATTATTTATGGGTACTTGAGTAATGTTGTTGAGTAATATACAATAATTCTTGGATACATAAAGTACGTATGTATCGTAGTTACATTGAATACATAAATTCATGTAAGCTTGAATATTATTTATCTCACTGCTCTATTACTTAATTAATTAATTATTTTTTACTGCTGCAATTCTGGTATTAGTGGCACGCGTTGTCACTGTTGCTGGTGGAGTAAAACATGAAAAGCAAGTTTCAG
>KK113854.1:794304-809814 GCA_000611955.2 Stegodyphus mimosarum
ATATATATATATATATCCCTATCTTTATATTTTTACTCTATCTGCATATCTGGTATAAGTTTGTTTTGTTTATATTTATGCAATTCTTTTCCCTTTTTCATTCTTCTTTTGATTTTTACTTTTTTATTTATTCCCCCGTATTACTTACCCATGTCCGATAGGCTCTTAATAAGATTCAGGAAAGAATTTTAGCGATTGAATTCATTCTAAGATTGATTCATTCTATTCTGAAAACGAGACAATATTTTTATATTCCAATTTCTACTTAAAATATATCATTTTGCAAGCATCAATCTTGCCTTCATTTGTTGTTCCGAATAGGAAAATCGACAACTTTTGTCAAAGGTTTAAAAAAGGAAATTTGTAGCTCTTGAAACTGTCAATCACTAAAAGATGAGATTTAAAGCTTTTACGATAATGAAAACTTTACGAAGATGAAGGCTGGCTAAGGTAAGTCCAAATCATCAATTACTATGAAATCTAATCTTTAGAAAGGAATTTGTTTGTTGATCGGCCTGTCAAAGTCGTCTATAAAAGTTTATTTAGATGAATTCATATTATAGTCAAATTCACTTTGGGAAACTTTTATGTTTATTGATAAAATGGAGACATTTCATATGAAAAAATATTGCTATTAAAACGTAACTAACAACAGAAAGTATTCACTTTGCGAAAAGTGTCATCGAAATTTGTAGCTGGTAACTGCAGTTTATAAGTCATGTTACTCTGTAGAGTAATTAAGTATTTTTCAGGCAGAAAATAAGAAAATTCAGCAATGCCTCGCCGATATTCAAGCCCTGTTGAGTAGAAATCCCAGCTCCCCCCCAAAAAAAAAAATCTGGGAGGTAACGAGCTATCGTCCGCATTATTAGGTTTATTTTTGTAGCAGGTCTCCGAAAATTCAGCCAAGCCTTGGCAGAGATTCGATCTTTGGATTATCCGGGCATACTTTCAATTTCACAAAGAAGGCACATGGCAACGAAGGAGAAAATTTCTTACATTCTCCCCCGTTTAAAATGCTAATGGGAGAAAGAAACCAAAACTCAAAAGCCAGGTTTCTACCACATTTTAGAACGACACTTTTAGAGTCTTCTTATATTTTTTCAAAGCCTGGAACTTAGGAAATCAGTGATGCGCTGGCCGAATTCGAACTTCGGACCTCTCGACTGTCAGCCGGACGTGCTTCCTATTACACCATCAAGGTGCGAAGTAAAAAGAGTGTAAATTCTTTATAAGTACTTTATTTAAAAAAAAGGTTACCATAAATATAATTATTTAGACTTGCTGCCATTTGAAAATTGTAGATAAATATCTTTGTCAGTTGCGTAGATCTTTCGTTAACAAATATGCTATTGATTATGAATCTAAAATGAAGAATCTAAATATGAAATTTGAATTCTTCAATTGTAAAATTGAAGAATTCAAATTCAAAATTAAGTATTAACGGTAGATTCCCTCTTTCTTTCTTCCTGCTACATTTAAAGGATAAGTAAGAACTCATTGTCAGGCAGCAGGTATGTATTTTTCTCGTGCTAATTTATACTGATGAAAGTCAAATGGAATCAATCACTCGTTGCTGTAATTTTAGTAGAAACAGGAAAAAATCATAATTGTAACGGAAGACGCGCTTTTTAATAAATCATATACTATGCCATTAAGTATTTAACATTTCAATTAAAAGTTGATTACAATTTCTGATTTGTCAAGAACAAGAAAAATATCAAATGTTGCAAAAAGCTTTTTTGTTTGCCCTCGTATTTCAAGTAGGTATGTCTTTAATGGTAATTTTTGTTGCATTTTTAATGTTAAAACTATGCTTCCTGCACGCATTTGTTTCGTACTCGTACGTGTGACTGTATGTTCATCATAAACGCGAACTTACATACAAAAATTTCTTGAATATCGAAAGTTAGATATTCTACTCGAAAATTCCAGTTAAATCGAATGAATAAATATACCGAAAGCCCTACCTCTCTCTTTTCAAGTAGGACAGTTTAATAAGGCATTGAAAAACAAATATCCTATGCTACAATTTATGGAATGTAATTAATAATTCACGAAAACTTTTAATCTCTCTGATTTGAAGAACTTACTTTGGTTATGTAAATCAAATTAACATTCAAAATAAGAACACAGTTCACAACAGAAAGGACAGAGGTTTACATGTATTGTTCTTGTATTTCGGAAGGAATAAATGGGAAGGATGGGATACATAGGCATATATATTTTTGGGACTTATCAATTTATTTTCAATAGTGCGTTTGAAACCATTTTTTATATTTCACATTACTAGCATACTTTTAAAGTATGCGAATATAATGAATTTTATTCGACAATCGTCCATCTGGGTAGGAAGAAAAGCAGGAAAATTGCACATAGGCTAACCTTAAATATAAGGAGAGAAAGAAAAGATTTGAATTGAGATGACTGTTTCGATATGGAATTGATGGAAACAGGCTTCTAACCGAAGCCAATGCACTTCGAAAAATGGAATAATAGTATTCGTGGAATAAATCTTATACTTATGATTCAAAAAATTGTTACCAAATTGTTGTCTACCTATGTTTCCGTTCTCCTTCAGGTTATGAAAATCAAAAACGTTCGATATTTTGTAATCATCTTCAATGCTTGCCTAACTTTCTGTTATTTTCTAAAACAATTGAAAACAGCTAACATTATTCTCATATCGAAGCCAGATAAAGATCACACTAAACGAGGGACTTCACCAGAGAACTCATTATGGTTATTCACTCTTCTGTCTCGAACCGTAAAGTTTCAGTAGGCGATGCACTCTCAACTGAAAGAATCATTGAAGCTGGCGTCCCGCAGGGTTCTATTACTGCGCCTGTGGTTCACTTGTTTTGTGTTTCTGATTTCCCTAAGTTTGGCTGCTACAATAAATCCATACTAGCTTGTTATGCAGATGATATTGCCTTGGCAGTAAAACCTGCAAACATCAATCATGCGATTCGGAAAGTTCAAGAAAATATACTTTCAATAGAAGATTGGTGTAAAAGCTGGAAAAATTATATAAATGCTCAGAAGTCCCAACGTTTACTCATAAGGAGGGAAAAGCGTAAGGTAATGCTCAAGATCAATCTGATACTGTTCAACGAACCAGTACCGGTGGTTAAGGAAGTCAAGCACTTAGGAATCATCCTAAATCACAAACTCACATGTACGTCCTATATTTTACATTTTAGAAACAAAGCTGTAAAAATTCTCAAGTACCTGTATCCAATCTTTGGAAAATACTTAAATTTGGACTTCGCAAAAAAACACGCCGGCATGGGCTGCAGGTACCGATTCCGACTTACAAAAACTGCAAACTGCGCAAAATAGATTCCTGTAAGTAATCCCAAACTCTTATTTTTATGCCCAAAATAATCTTCTAAGCTAGGATTTAAAGAATGTACTTTTAAAGAAATTCCTTCACAAAGCCAACTTGCAAATCTTTAGAAATGCACAGGACTGCGAATATCTAAATTACTTAGATACCTTCAACTACGAAATACTAAATTAAGATAAATAACTCAAGCCTTACGCTGCTTACCTAATAAATGCTAATCAAAGTTTTTCTACTTAATTCAACCTGAATTATGTTATGATTGCAGCCAAATTTTACAAACAAGATGCACTTCCTTGGATATTGTAAACTTAATCAGCAACTATTCGAGCCACGATCCGGGTGAGTGACCACCCGACGTGATTATCTCTCTATGTATTTTGCATCGTGCAAATTACTGTTGAACTGTGTGCGATATAACTATGTATATATGTTTTTCGCTCACATCATTCTACGGAAATATTTGCTTTTATCTTATTTTCATTACTTGCAACTGCTATTTTTATGAAGGACTACCTTAATTTAGCACAACTGTTAAGTAGCAATGGCTGGAGTCACTACTCAGGTCGGGGAACCATCCACGTGATCATGAATTTTGTATATTGCACGCTTATAAATTACTTCTGGGGGTGTCACTACTCTCATAAAAACGGAGAAATTCTGCACAATTTTATCTTAAATTATCTGGTCTCTATCTATGTCCCGGATGACTCCACATATTAGCCTAGTCATCCTAGGAAAGCTAAGATTCTTGACTTGATTTTAACTAACACCACTATTCCTATGGGACCTGAGGTCAAGCAAGAATTCACTTACGATAACATGTCCGTTTTAATCACACTCGGGGATACCAAAATTAAAAATCCCAGCTACAAAATTGTCACACACTGGAAGCTCTTTCAGAATATTCTTTGCAAGCACCCAGCGGAAATTAAGACTCTTAAAACCCAGCGTGACATAGACGCCGCCGTAGATAATATCATCTCCTGCATCCACTCAACAATTAATGAAGTATCTCACTCTTCCTAAGGAACAGCACACTGACAGACTTCCTTCTAAAATCAGAGAACATATCAAAGAAAGAAATCGCTCAAGCAAATTATGGCAGTTTACCTTTGACCCAAGTTTAAAGAAAGTGCTTAACAAGATTAGTAAGAATATTAAAAACGATATTAATAATTTCAGAAAAGATAAATGGGGATAGAAAATCCTCATTCTAAGAGCCGTTTTTTCTGGTCATTTTCAATCAAAAGCCGTTTTTTTCTTGGTCATTCACTGAAGGACTAAAACGTAAATACGCGTGCAACTGCCCGATCTACACGAGTAATCCTCCTGAGCTTACAAAGATAAGTCAATGGTTTTAGCAGGCCATCTAGAAAATCAATTTAAGCCTAGGGATATTAATTTCATCTACGAGATGTGCTACAATGTAAGAAATTGGCTTAACACATCACCTGCGAAAAACATGACAGAATTCACCACGGCCGGAGAAAAGAGTCAGATTATTCTGAAACTCAACATTAAAAAAGCAGCGGGTTACAATGAAATTAATAACCTTTCTACTATCAATAATATCAGGCACTAATTTTATAAGGAAATATACTGGTATTTTGAGCGCCTGACAAACGCATTCATAGTTCCTAAAATTATATAAAATAGCCAAGATTATTCTTATCCCTAAACCAGGCCAAGACACAACTAAAGCTGATGGTTACAGGCCCATCAGTCTGTTATCTGGGCTGGCCTAAATTTGTGAACGTATCATTCTCAATAAAATCCAGCGCTATATGAACTTGCTTTCCACGAACAACTGGGATTAAGGAAGAGTCTCTCTATGACGAAGCAACTGGTTAGGAGCATCCGGAATTTATTGGAGCGTCTCGACTTAATAGACACAATATCACCTTACTCATGCTGAACGTGGTGAAAGCTTTCTACCGCGTTTGGCACGAGAGGATTATTTACAAGCTCATTAAATCCGGTTTTCGTAGAGAACTCATTGAATTAACAATGTCTTCATCACAGGCAGATGTCCTTCATCTTTGTAGAATTTGTAAAAGAGCACTCTGATCATCGGAATATTAACGCTGGCGTCCCGCAAGGGTCCATTATTGGAGCCATCCTTTATTTATTCTTTGTTGCGAATTTTCCCAAGCCTTATGTGGATAATAATCAGTTTTTAGGATGTTACGCAGACGACACAGCCTTAGATATGGAGTCTGAAAATACCAATCATGCTGTCAAGAAACTCCAAAATTTTATTCCTTCGATTGAAGAATGGTTCACTATGGGCGTATCTTTCATAGATCATAGACACTCGTTGAAAAGGTACGCGACCCCGACTTTCTATATTTGTTCCGTCTAGGAGTCCTAAAGTGAGAAAATGAAATCCAATAATGGAGCGAACCTATGCACTGTAAGTGCTGCAGACATCTGATGCGACATCTTGTAGCATAAGTAATTTTGAAAACAGTAGGCAAATCTTTTGGCATATCTTAATATAACTTAGCATATCACAGTGTATCTTATAACATAACTTTCAGTATAACCGGTGCTACGGCTGTAGCGACCTTCCTCCGTGACGTCGTGACTCTAACTGAGTATCGTAGGAGGTGGGATGGCAGTATTAGCAGTAGTGGGCGGAGCATATTAATGTGCACAAATCACAACTTTTAAAAATTTGTAGAAAACATGTGAACACTCCTGTCAGCAGAAAACTTTATCCCTTTAACGCCGAGATTCCTCAAGTCAGTAAAGCTAAATATCTAGGAATCACGCTAAATGAAACAATGAACTGGAATAATCACATCAATAAAATTAGCAGCAAAGCCGTAAGTATTATAAACAGTAATTAGTAATTACTAATTGGTAATTACTCAGATTTGCATCTAAAGAAACACAGACTTTTGTATATCATGGTTCTCAGACCCGTTATTGCGTATGCCTCGCTCGCATAGGCAACTGCACCCAAAAACGATATTCTCAAGTTGCGAAAATAGCAAAATCGTTATCTAAGACTTATCACAATTGCGCACTACTACGTAACAAATCAAAGACTACACGAAGATCTGAAAATCAAAATTATTGAAGATTTTCTGAACAAGGCAAAGAGAAACTTCTACCACAAGGCCAAGAATTGTGTACACCTGAGCTTTTTTAAAATTTTGACTACAAGATACTCAACGAAGACAATGACGTCCATCTTTATGCTGCTTACCTCTCTCGCGACTCGAACTTCCCTCACTTAATTTCTCTGACTTATTGCACCCCAGTTTCCTTCATTTTAAATTATTTCCTTTTTAGCACTGTACAGTTCCTCTTACTATTCATCTTGCATCTTACTTATGTCTTATGAAGGTTACACATTGCACTCCTGATTTAGCCTTGCCGTTTCACTGCATTAAGTTTTGTTTCCCAGGCCTTTTGATCGTCAGCCGCCTTTATCCCATCTTCCTCTCTTCCCCCCTTCAGGTTCCTCTATCCAGACTGTTACTACGTTATGCGTTCAACGGACTTTGCTTTATTGAATTGGATACGTTGCACTTTTGTGCGACATTCGCGGCAATATCAGATGAGTTCAGTTCAGTTTACTACTCGACTATGTGCTGTATATAGGTCTATATTGCTTTACTGCAAATGTTGAACACTGGCAGCATGAGTGGGACACAGCTCCCCAAGGAAGACTCACCCATGATTACTACCACAAAATTTCAACAGAACGCCTAGTCTCGTCCCCTTATATCACTAGGTTTACTACCGGCCTTGAACCCTTCCCCACTTATTACCCGGAAAGAGGTATTACTACAACAGATTGGTGCGTATGCAGAGACACAGGCAGCCACGAACACTATCTGACTACATGTCTCCGTACAGAGCATCTGCATGTAAATCTGCCGAATCAGGCGACGCAGCATAAACGTTTGTTGATCAAACAACTGGCTTTTATAAAGAAACTAGTCAAAATTATGGCAAAATCACAGGCATTAGAAACTAATCTGTTGCAGAGGAAACTAATACGTGCCATGCCCAAGATACACGCAAAGTGATCAGATCACAGCCACAATACACTAAGCTTGATTCGTACAATTCAGTATATGCATGTAATCCAGTAATTGTATAATCCAGTAAATGTACGTATGGCACGGAACAATTCAGTAGTATAATTATATTTCACGTATGTTATTCTACTAGGGATAAGTATCAGTAATTGTATGTACATGGAACAATCTACTTGTACGATTATGTATCATGTGTATTTATCTGTTATGTTTATCAATTTTCATGTGTATCATGTATGTAAGTAAAGTATGATCTGTTCAGTGTGACACACGCCATGTCTAAGTTACACACTAAGCTTGATTTCTATAATTCAGTATTTGTACGTAATTCAGTAATTGTGTAAGACAGTAACTATATGAATGGCACATCAAATAATTCAGTAGTATGATTATGTATCATATACGTTTTTCTATTATGAATCAGTATCTTTATCAGTTTTCCTTCGTCTCATGTATGTAAGCAAGTATCAGCAAAAGTTTTTATGTACAATGCAACCAGCCCTTGTATGGCAATGGTCAACCTTTCTATTTTGAAATAAACTCCCGATGCGGTCCTCCTGGAACACATGGAGGGCATTGTTCTCGGCAGTTGCGGAATTCGGACTGTACCAGAATAGTCTGTGAAAGTCGCCCTGGTGTCCGGATCCTGCTTTCACTTGTCACCTGTATACATGCTTTATTATTCAAGAAAAATTTTTAAGGCCTACATCACTGAAATGCGATCATATTGCTTTGAAACTTTGGAGGACCGTATGTTATTTCATTACTTTAACCTGCTGCGAAGAGACTGCCAACAAGCACCACGTGACTTCTCAATCTCAGCATTTGTTTTTGAATAATGAATTCTAATATTCCATCATTAAGACGTATTCAAATACCATTTATAATACTGATATTGCTTTATTTTAATATTTTATTTGTTATAAATTGTAACTTTCAGCACAGTAACCTGAAATGGTAGTCAAACGATCGGGATGTTGACAGTCGCACATGTGACAACGTGATCACACCCCTCCGCCATCTTTTATACTGGTCTCCTGGACCCACTGATCGGTACTTATTTCACTTGAAATGCGCTTATATGGCAAATAAAGTCATGACAGCCGGAACGCAACATGAAATTTTCACGCTAATCTCGGCATACAGCGATATTTGGAGCTGGAATTATTTTGTAATCACATCACAACTTGCACTATTGAGCTCGAGGACACAAGTCGCAAGTTTTATGTCCTCTCGAAGCTTGGTAAGTTATTTTTTGCTTATTCTTCTTGAATGTCTACCAGCTTACGTTAAGGGCACTCAGAGAAACATGAAAGATGATCCTCCTAGGGGATCCATTTATCAGACGATTAATCGAGTACTTGAACTTAAACCGGACATTAGGCATTTCGTTGCCAGAAAAATTCGGTAGGGCTCACGAACAATGAGGAAAGAATTCTTACTTTTCCTAGGAAGGAACACGATGCTCTCAATACTGTGCTATCGAAGCAGTTACGGAAGTAATACTCGTACCAATTTTCGGAAACTAAATGCTTAGGTAAGCCTCATGCCAAATGATTCTAATTGGAAACTGGTAAACGCATTAAGCTCGATAGACAAAATAGCGTTTCCTCTGTAGAATTTCAACTAGTGAGCATCACCTAGATTTAATGCCTTGAACAATAATTAAGATTTAGATGACCCAGATATGGATGCAGACGATATTAAAGTGCCAACACATGAAAATACCTCAAACTAGCACATCCTAAATCCAAACAGAAAAATTTCTCCACTACTAATTACTCAAACTATTATCAATTGGTTACAGTTATGAAAAGAAATCAAAGAATCTCGCAGAGTTACGAAACTAGAAAACAAAATCAATGGGGACACCATGAAGATTCAACGTTTTATTACTGATGATTTCCTCAGAGTGCAAAGCAAATTCGAAAAATTAAAAATCGCACTCCATACATTCCTCCTTAACACTGAAAAAAATATCGAAACTCTCATAAAAGGTCGCGGCTCAAAAATGCCTTATGAAGAAACAAAACAAGAGCTTCTTAACTTAAACGTACCAGTTATTAAATGGCACCAACTACAGAGACTGATAAATGGATCTTCGACGTTATTACCTGTTTTTTGCAAAGAAATGCCCAGAAACCCAAACGGCAAGAAAATTTATGAAGTTAAGCATATCCTAGACATGAAAGCAAAAATTGGCGCATATAAAATCGGCGCGGCCCGATCCAATTCTTCAGTTGAGAGAAGTATAGGCACAACTTGTTATAACAAACATCGGCTCAGGCAAACGGCATTTGCAGGTCAAGCACCCGCTCGTAAGTGCTACCCCACTAGAACAAATTTGGCGATTTTCGATCACATGTACAGTTCTAATGAGTAGCAAATGGCATAAGTTGGGAAACCCGATAAACAGCAATTGTACAGCATTGCACATCTTGATCAGGCATTTCAGACATCTAATGACATACAGTTGACAGAGAGACAAGCGCTAGGCCGAACTACCGCTAGCCAGGTGGGACGAGAGAGAGAGAGACTGCGAGTAACAAAGAGTATGTCGAGAGTGCGTGCAGGAAGAGTCAAGTGGAGGTTACCGAGAAAAGAACTGCCAACATTACAAAAATGTCCTTACAATAAAATGCACATATGCAGTAGTTACAGATATAACATAATACACGTAGTAAAGAATTTTGGTACATAGTACGAACATTAAAGAATTAGATACATAATACTATTGATTGTAGTAATTTCGCTGTGATATAGAATTATTTTATCTGCTTTGAACTGAGGTTTTGCTAAACGTTTGAGATATTGTGATATTGTGCGAATGTCTCTGAAGAAATATTTCAGCATTTTAATTTATTTCTTGTGGAAAGAATAAGTTTTTGTTAACTTTTTTACGACTTGTGCATTCAATCCATAACGAACCCGTAAGCACACAAACATATTTTCACAATGCATATTTTTACTAGCCCAAAGGAGCATTAGCTCTGAAGGGCTATTAATTTCGCTCTGGCATTTTCGTTGGTTAACAGTGAAAGTCTGAATTACTTTTAAAATTGTTGCCACCAAATATTATCTCCCTATATTATATTTAAAGAAATTAAATAATGAGGAATCTGCACGAATATATGTATGTTTCTGGCATTTTGAAAAACAACGATACCTAGAAACATCAAATTTTGAATAACGTAGTCCTTCATTGGATTATGGGCATCTGGAAGCCCAAATTTGGAATATGGAATTTTTTTCAATTTCATATTTTGTAAAACTTTAACGAGTTTATGATTAATAAACTCAACGATTTCAAAGCGTTCCATTAACATTAACATCGCGTGCATCTTCAAGCACGGATCTCAAATGCGTGAGGTTTTCTTTTTTTCTTTTTTCTTTCTTCTTTTTTTTTTTCTTTTTTTTTTTTTGTGATATTGCTGTTGAATTGAATTTTATGGCTTAAGTGCAAAGGACATGATATTTAATAAACAATGGTAACATACAAAATGTTGAAGAAACGCTCATTTGGGCGTAATATAAAATCTGAAAGCTTGCAGATTTTTTTTCTTTAATTTTTATTTTTTTTAGGATATATATATATATATATTTTAATCTTTTTCTCTTTTCCCTGTTTTTTTTTACCTTTCTGAATTATATAAATTTATACATTCTGTCAAGTCAATCAAAGGGGCAGGGAGGCATTATATGTGAGATGACTGAGGAACGCAGGCTGCCGCTTACGGTTAGCATGGCTGTTATAGCTATAGTTTAAAAGAGGAATTACGGATATTCTGTACACTACGTAATGAGGAAAAGAAAGATTCAGTTTGGCCATATAATTATGGGTTTCTAAAATTTTGATTTCACGGTGAATTGTGGAATTCCTAACCTTTTGAGGACCAGCGCGCGGAGAACGAAACTCAGCCACGGGACCGAGCCCCTGGAAATGGAACGTCGCCACTGGCCCACGCATTTTCAGCAGTTAACCATACTTTTACAAAAAAATTCGTATAAATTCACCATTTTAATATAATAACCTCAATTTTTGAAGTTACGTACTTAATATACTAATTATTAATATGTATTAATATAAAGAATAGCACATTAATAGAAATAAATGGATCATGCTAAATACTAAATTATAACTATAAACATGAAAATAAAATTACAAACAAGAAATGTAAAAGAAAATTAAGCAACAGTTATCTGTAGGTAATTAAATTCCAATTTAATAATTCTGCTGTGTGCGGAATAATTCAAACTGAGAATCGACACACACGACAATGACAGCTTTTTTCGCCGAGCAATTAAGATGCATCATGCATCGGGAAAGCTGATATCTTTCCCCTTCTTTAATAATGCTATAAAGTTACTTTTCAATTAACCAAGGAAGTATATGTTAAGTTTTAAAGTAAATGTAAAAAAGAGCAACTGGTTTGAGTTTTTGCATCACGGAAGTTCGGCGATGTTACACCCGCCATAGTCAGTTAGAGTTTTCCCACATTGTCCTAACAAAAAAAAAATAAATAAATAAAAAAATTGAGCTGGATGCATTTTTTCACATTCTGATAAAGAAAATCGCTAATAAAACGGAAGACAACGAAAAAACGAAATTCCTGACGAAATAAACAAACACGCCGGTATCCCCTTAACTTAAAGAGCTGCGATTCCCAGTTTGTTTACATCAATATATCTATCAAAACAAGCAGCATAAAACAGAAACTGATGCTCATACATGACTTAACCGATGTGAAAACCGTCACCATTTAGCAGCATCTATTGGCATTTAAAAATTAAAAAAATGGTTCCGTTTTCCTGTTACGTATACGCGACACTCAGCCGAAGATATAGATCGGAGTTCTTCGCGTATACATGACGCTGGGCTGGTAGGAGTGGAATCGTTGCGTAGTGTACACGCGACGCTGATCTTAATGAACCACCGACACCGACAATTCACCGCTTCACGAAGTATAGCATTTTTTACAATTTGCAATTTTTTATAGGGGTAGCATAGGCAAAGCCTTAGATATAACAGGCATACTTAAGTACGGGAAGCAAGATGGTCTTGTGGATGAGTAATTTGTTATCTATTGAAAGAACGCTGCTCCAAGCAATTAGAGTAGCGAATGTAAATTTACGTACTTGGCTAAAATATGTGTTGTGTGTGGGAGCCATGTGAACCAATGTCTGAAATGACACCTACGTAGCGGGACTGCTTAGTTCAAGATATTGGAGTATTGTACATTTGCACATGCAGATTATGGTCAATTTTCCTTTTTTCGTGAAAAGAATCGCATTGGATTTTCTCACATTTATCTTTATTTTTCAGGCAGTAGGCCACGACTCTAGTGCATGGATGTGATCTAGTAGTGCTTGTAAGACAGTGCTAAGAGATGCATTTTGTGAGAGAATCGCAGAGTCATCTGCATACATAGCAAGGGTTGTGTGTAGTGTGCGTGGGATGTCTTTCGGTAAATATTGAGTACGGGGCTGAAGAGCGACCTCTGTGATACGTCAGCCTGTATAGATCTAAATATGGAATGAGCATATCTTTAGAATTTCCGAAACACAGTCTCACGCGCTGGAGACAAAAATGTTTTCTTCTGTTCAACATTGCCGCTGCTTGCTTTCAAATCCTCGACTTTGTTAATCAAAAATTCGTTAAAGTTTTACAAAATATGAAATTGATAATAAAACAAATTCCAAATTTCAAATTTGGGCTTTCAGATGCCGATATTCGAGTGGAAATGTTCAATATTGAAAAGGTACCGTTGTTTAATCACAAATGCGAGAAACATATATACATTTCTGCAGATTCCTCATTATTTTATTTCTTCAAATATAATACAGGGCTATAATATTTGCTGGCAACAATTTGAAAAGTGAAACGGACATTCAGAGTGCTTCGACACAAAATCGCAAAACGAAAACTATATTCCTTCAGGGACAAAGCCCCTTTGGGCAAATGAAAAAAGTATAAAACCTGAAAGCTTTCAGATTTTACATTGCACCCAAAGGGGAGTTTTTTAACTTTTTGTGTGTTACCTTTATTTATTAACTATTATGTTCTTCGCACGTTAACCATAAAATTCAGTTCAAGAGCAATACCGCAAAAGAATTTTAAATTGAGCATATCTTTAGAATCACCGATACACAGTCTCACGCGCTGGAGATAAAAACGTTTTTCTTTACAACGCTGCCATTGCTCGCCTTGAAATTCTTGAGTTTATTAATCAAAAATTTGTTAAAGTGTTAGAAAATATGAAATCGATAATAAAATCAATTCCAAATTTCACATTTGGGCTTCCAGATGCCCATATTCGCAGTAGGATTACGTCATTCAAAATTGGATGGCTCTAGGTACATTTGTTTTATCACAATGTGAGAAACATACATACATTTCGATAGATTCTTCGTCATTTTCTTGAAACATAATACAGGGCGATAATATTTGGCGGCAACAATTTGAAAAGTGAAACGGACGTTCAGAGTGATTCGACGCAAAATCACAAGACAGAAACAATACTTCTTCAGGGGCCAAGACCCTTTGGGTTTAAAAAAAATGGGACAGTGTTCTATATCTCCAGTTCTACTGGACTGATTGACGAAATTCAAGTTGGGTTTTTCCTGTCTCGAAAGCGCGATTTAGGATATGTATTAAATTTATGTATAGCAGTGTTATAATATAGGTATTTTGACACAAAATCGGACTTTTTCTGAAATGACGTGCCAATTTTTTTCCATATTTCGATCCTATGAATCAAATCACTTCCAACTGCCATGTTTTGTAAGAATCGCAAGAGTAGTTTTTCAAAAATTAGCTCTCAAAATTTTAGCTCCTCAATGTTGATGCAAATTTTGATGCTTATTTAATAAAATCTCATTTTTTTATTAAACGTACTTGATTCTTTCTTCCAGAACTCCAAGTTTGGGCATAATCCAAATATAATTCGCACATTTTCTATGATTTATTTTTTAAATTTGTATTTTTAAATAATTTTCATAAATTTTTCGAAAAAAGCTTTCGTATTATAACAGACATACTTTCGAAAAATTAGTTTTTCATTCAAAATTTCCTAAGATATACGTGAATTTACACACTGGCGTGTTTTGAAACATGGCATATTCGTTACAAGCGACAATAACTCCAAATGTTGTTTACGCACTTTGATAAAATTATTTGAAAGTAATGAACGTAACCCTTTTTCCGCTTGTATACAATAAAAAATGGAAAGAAAAGTAGGTTGCTATAAATTAAGAAGTTCGGCAAGTGGCAATTCTTGTGGCAAACTGAAAAAAATGCGCCAGTATAAATTTTTAAATTTCTCTGTAAATGTCGCACCAAATTTTGCAAATTTAATATTTAGGCTTAATTTGAGTCGTACAATCGAAATACGGAAAAAACTGGTATGTATTTTCAGAAAAAGTCCGATTCTGTTTCAAAATACTTATATTAAAACAATGCCTTATATGAATCTAATATACTATATCCTATGTCACGCATTCGAGACATGAAAAACTCAATTTTAATTTCGTCAATCGGCCTAGTAAAATGGGGGATATAGAATTGTCCCCCCTTTTTTTGCGGAGTGTACTTTCATATTTATGAGGAGTTACAAAAAGTTTTTTTTTCCGATTTTGCCAAGACCTTGATCTTTATGGCAAGTCACTGAATATTTTGATCACCAAAGAAGGTGTGTTACTGCTTCAAGGCAGCATGTGAGGGAAAACCAGTTCGGTCCTCTCTCCCGTGCAGGTAAGATATTCCAGGCCAAACCTGTATGTAAGTAAAGCGTCGGCACTCCCATACTATAACATGACGCCAAATTGCAGCGCCAATCCACTGCAGTAGTGGCGATGTAAACTAAATCTCTTCCCCTCCTCCTTTCCCCTGCAATGACGTCATGGAGGTTGGAAGTAACATGAAGATGCCGCAATGAGTTTTGACACGATTGGATGTAAATATTTTGCAATTGCGTCGTAATTATATATATAAATGTATATATTTTCTATTTGTACAGTATTTCAGAGTCCTAAGTATACGAAAAGAATACATTTTTAAGCAAAGTTTATTGTTATTAACATTAAAATTATGCATTATTTCTTCTCCAC
>KK113854.1:812285-861814 GCA_000611955.2 Stegodyphus mimosarum
AAAAAAAAAAAAAAAAATTGGTTCTGAAAAGAGCCCTTTTTAATTAAAAAGTACAAAATTAATACGTTATAAATAACACAACCAAAGCACGTTAGAAGCTACAAGATTTCGGTAGAATCAAACAAACAACCAAATCAAAACAACCAATGACTGAAAAGAAAAGGAGCATGCGCAGTTTTACTGATTGTGTTTCCACATCGCCACCACTACGAGCGCTGCGGTCGTTACGAAGCGCAATTTCTCCCATTGAAGTGCCGAAGCGTTACTTACATACAGCTTTGGAATCAAACAACCAAATCAAAACAACCAATGACTGAAAAGAAAAGGAGCATGCGCAGTTTTACTGATTGTGTTTCCACATCGCCACCGCTACGAGCCCTGCGGTCGTTACGAAGCGCAATTTCTCCCATTGAAGTGCCGACGCTTTACTTACATACAGCTTTGCCCTTGATAGAGTATTCGCTATTTTTATTTTATGTTCCAAACGCATAGTAAATGCATAGAAATTAAAGAATAGCACATGCCGAAAATGAAAAATATGAAATATGTATGGGTATTTATGCATATGCTATCAAAAAGCATGTATCTGCCTTTAACAAAATGCTTAAATATTTATTAATTTATTTATAAATGCGTCTGAAATGAAAGATTTATTCATTCATGAACTCCTGTGAAAGTTACTGTGAAGAAATCCAGTTAATAAATTTATAATGTACCTAAATTTATAATGGTTATAAATATTATCTAAATATATAATAACCTTAGCAATAAATCGTAAACATAAATTGAAATCCTGTTGACAAATATGTTTATAAAACTATTTAAACCTGACTTGTTCGTACTGGAAAGCAATCTGTTCAAAGGTATTGTAAAGCAAATTCTATGAGATGCGTACTTCAGGAAGTAATAAAAAAGAGTTTTAGAATATGTATTGTTGAAATTAAGGGTAAAAAAAATCTGGTAAATAAAATTAAAAGAATTATTCCTTTGTATATTATAATAACTCAGTTACAAGTTTTAAGTACTATTTTTTTTTAATTCTTTTGTTATTCCCTTTCAGAAATATTTAGAGAAATTTAAGTACATGGAAATGAGGACCAATATTTTTGTAATCCTTTACGGAATAAAATCGAATTACCTTAAAATTTGTTTCTAATATAATTAACAAAAACTTGCGAAAATATTTCATTCAACTTAAACCGTTCTGAGCAAACTGTTCTGTTTAATTCCGTTCAGAAGAAATGGTGTTTAAAAATGTATTCTTTTCACAGACTTAGAACCCTGAAATATTGTAGAAGAAGAAAATATATACATTTATATATATATTTAAGACGTAACTACAAAATATTTACATCCGATCGTATCAAAACCCATTGATCTTAATGGTAAGACATTGAATGTTTAGGTCACCACGAAGGGATCGCCAATGCTTCAAAGCAGTGTATGGCGAAAACCGGATAGGCCCTGTCCATGCTCTCTCCTCTTTGGTACCACCATTGTTTGGAAGTGTGAGGGAATGCGCTCGTCGCGTCGGCAAAGTATTGGAAAAGTGGTTTCTTTTTCTTACATTTTATAGAATACGCAGTAATTTGCATATGGCATCCAAACCCGGCGCGTTGTTCAAGATGGCAGCTGAGTGTCTAATGAATAGTTTTGTTTTGTGAAAAAACTATATTTAAAGTAGTGGAACTGTTATTTCATGTTTCCTTTACGACTGATACACTAGTTTACCAAAGAAACCGCACAAATTCCAGGTGCCGCGACTTGACGGAAACAAATGGCTTTGAATTGAAGGTTTGTCCACCAGTATTTTTTTGTTTGTTAGAGATTTTACTGTACAATTTAATAATTTGCAACATTTTGCATGTGTATATTAAAGCAGAATAGTGGAGATGGGTGCAGAAGAGAACATTTGGTGTAAAGCTGTTATGGAATAAAATGTTTTTGTTGTGCTAAGCTTGAGAATATAATAAAACTTGCATATGATTATATGCTTGCATATTGTTTATTTAAGCTATATTAATATTTTTGTGGTGAAAGTGTAATTTGTTACTTAATCGATTTTATGGAAGCTTCAGTGGATGAATAATAAATCTTTTGTTTCTTTAATAGTTAAAATTACTGTTACGTAATTTTTTACATTGGTACTGTGTCTCATAGAAGTTATCAAATACTTTTAATATTCCTAGTGATGTTCGAAATTAAGACACCTTAATCTGGAATTGTAAGAAATAAATTTCTTTACCCTTGATATATATAAAAATGAAGACTTACTAAGAATAGCGGGAATCAGAGCCTTTAATTTAGCAGTTCTTCCTCATCTGAAGAAAACAGCAAAATTATGCAGGTCAATGAAAAAAATAGCATAGCATAAATTAAGATAAAAAAATTACAATTTAATGTTCGAGGAAAGTTCTGTAAAAAAGGTTTTACGTTTTAATTTTCAAATTTTCTGTTTGATTTCTTTTATATTTAGATATCAAAACTATTTATAAGAAGCAATGCATTTTTGCAATCTGTAATAAATTTACTAATTAACTGACTATTTAACTAATTTTGTATTTGGCTTATTTATTATCAAGTTATTAATGATATGCTAAAAAATCACACAATAAATTATAAATATCAAAACATAGAGGTAGAACAGACACAAGAAAAAGGATGTGTGCAAGGATCCAACTTAGGTCCTTTATTTTGGAATATAATAATGAATACTGCACTAGAACTGAATCTGGGCGGAGGAATAAATCCCAGGCCTATGCCGATGACCTAATTTTATTAATCTCAGGATCCTCTGTGGCTCAAATAGAACAAAAAGCGAAATGGTGTATTTCAAAATTAAAGCAGTGGACTAGAAAATATAAGCTATAATTCTCAAAGGAAAAATCCACATTGCTATTCCTCCCATATAGGAGCCCTAGATCAAGACCTCCAAAAAAAGCAATTGGAACAAATATATAACTACAGTAAAAGAAACTAGGCCTTCATATTGGACAAAAAACTCTCATGGCTTCCTCATATTGGCTTCCTAAAAAGTAAGATTGAAGAAATAATCAATAAACGTAATCTTATGAAAAGGTCCCTCTAAATTAGTATTGAAAGAGCTTTACCTTACTACTGGCAGTATATGCCTGCCAGGCATGGTAGGAAAAGCCAACAGCAAGCATGAGGGATAAAATCCTAAAAATTCAATGTCCAATACTACTGACACTAACTGCAGGCTACAAGACTGTCTCCATTCCTACAAGTGGTTTCAGGAATACTGCCAATAGATATCCAACTGGATATGGAGTCCTCATTCTTAAAGCTGAAAAATGAGGAGAAAGACATAAACTTTTACATCTCATTTTCTTCTCAAGAGATCGGAAAGGAAATCCCAAAGTGGACTATTCATCCCGCCTACATCCAGATGTTCTCTTGGAACACAAATCCATCACAAAATAGAGAACTAGAAATTTTCGTGGATCAGAAAATGATTTGGAGTTGGAGCAGCTTTCTGTGTATTACAGAATGGAAAAATAATACACGAGACCTCCTTCAGGCTCAATAATTACTGCACAGTGTTCCAAACTGAAATTAATGCAATTCATCAAGCGTATATTAGTTATTTAAAATGGATTAAGAGAAATCATATTTCTCAACCATGTCATCTCTTTTCAGGTAGTCCAGCAAGCCTGAAGGCAATAACAAAAGTCAATGCAAAACTGGTTATAGTTCAAGACATAAAAATGTCTTACACAGACAAAAGTAAAGCTGGACTGGATAAAAGGTCACATAGGCCATAAATGAAATGAGCTGGCAGGTATGCAGAAGAAGGAATCAATCAAGGATATTCTCTAGAAGTAAAAATGCCAGTTAGTTATTTAAAGAATAGACTGAAGCATGAAGCCACATTAAAGTGGTAAAGAAGATGGGACAATATGGAAATAAGTAGACACACACACAGTCTGCTTCTCAAGGTCAAGGCCTCAAGACTACACAGATTTTTTCTTGACACAGATCTTTACAAGGCATGGTGCTTTCCCCTCCTACCTAGATATGTACAGACTGATGAATGCTAAATGTCAATGTGGACTTAGGACAGCAGATGCAGTCCATATTCTAGTAGAATGTAAAGATTTCAAAGATTCATAAAAAGAAATGTATCCATAAACTCCTTTCGATCACTGTTACAAAATGACAAGAATCGCAAATTAATAATAGATTTCATGAAATTCATATATAACAATGAATCTCCATATTCTAACAATTAAGTCATATAAACAATATGCATTTTGTTACTATGATATTTTATATTTACGATACTTTATGTTAACGAATTTCAACTGTATTTAGCATATAATGTCATATAACCTATTACTTTGTACTTAATGCATTTTGAGTATTTAATTATATTTTTAAGAAACTATTTTGTTCCTATGATAATTTTATATATATGATAACGAATTTCAGCTTCCAGATAATGTCATATAACCTATTACTTCGTACTTATTGCGTTTTGAATCTTGAATTATATTTTTAAGAATTTTCAACATTTTCAGAAAAATTTCTGTTGTATTGTAAAACATGCAAAATGAATTATTATTTGTGTACTTTCAATTGTAGATTAAAATTTGAGTATATTTTAATATTATGTAAATGAATAAAGAGGGTTGGAATGCACTTTAACTGCTTGGCGGCGATTGCTTTTGAATGAGCAATAAACGCACCAACATGGGGAACTCCGTATCTCCGCCAACGTGGCTGACTGTTTGTACGTTGCCTACATTGTGCAATTCGCTGAAGTTTTTTTAAGTTTAAAAGGAACGCTGTGCACATGGCATTTTCTTGTAATTTATTTTCGCTGTTTTAGCTTATTTTTTTTGTTCATTTGTGTACGTTGCCTACGTTGTGCAATTCGCAGATGTTTTTTTTAAGTTAAAACGGAATGGTGTGTACATGGTATCGTTTGTAATTTTAATGCCCTTTTAAAAAAAATTCCTTCTTTCTTCGATGCCATTTTGGTTACGTTTTCGCGGAACGTGTCGGGAAGGTTATGTAACAGCATAAAATGTGTAAGTATTACAACATAAAATGTAAATAATTAATTTAAACCTAACTGACAAATATTTTAATGATCATAATGTTTGTTTTGCGTATTATTTTATTAGCTTTTTGTGGCAACAGTTTCCATACTAATTTATGCTTTAGAATTCTGTGTTTTGTTTACAATAGGTTTTCGCGGAGCGTGTCGGGAAGGTTGCAATTGCAAAGACGTTTCACAGAAATGCGCCGAATTGGCGATTTTCAAAGCATCGCCAAGCAGTGTGCTAAAGCGCATTTTCACCATAAAGAGTTTGGTGAGGCCAACAAATCTGTCCAGACAGGGCTAAAAGTCTTTTTCTTGTTTCGGCCCCCTTTTAAACTCAAAATTTAATGGTAACTTTTAAATTCTGTAGCCGTTTTGGCTTACACAGTGATACCTCTTTAAAGAGGCGAGGACCGTTCTCCACTTCTTGTTGTAAGTAATCAGAAAGTTAAAAAAAAAAAAAAATATCAAGTAACTTTAAAATTAAATGTTTTGGTGAGTATGATCATTAAACATTATGCATAAATTGCATCTAAATTACTCAATAAATTTTGAATTTTGGAAATTAAAAGAGATCATTATTATTAAATCTTGATTATCTTAAATTATAAGTGGGATTATGTTAAACAATATAGTATACTGAATGTGAGAGGATGAACATCTGCATTGCTGCCATGTCATTTAATTCAGTTGTGATAGTGATCTGTCAACAGTAGGGACTGATTTCTGGCTATGTTGAGATATATGAAGATGGTGTATGTATGAACAAAAAAAGTAGGGATGGGTATCAGTGTTTCTTTATAACTAATTATAGTAAAATGTTGACTTATTGACAAATGTAAAATAGAACTGCTTCAAATGATAGATTTTAATTTGGATTTGAACTGCGTTTTTTATATGTTTAAGTACTATGACAACCATAGAGGGATAGGTCTTTCTTAGGACCATATTTCGACCCAGGGGTCAACATAGAGTACTTTGCGAAGCTACTGGCTACGATCTGTACCTAGGCAGTCTCGGCCATGGGGATATAAAATTCATGAGCTTGGTGACTCCCAATGGTCCGTGGGGTGGGGTTCATCTTCACTTTTCACGGTCTGGGCGGCATAAGTTCTTGTTAACTAGGGTATCAGTAGCCGAATAGTGCCTGGGCCATTGAACGTCCGGTTTGAGCTGTCCTTGGTATTCTGTATAAAGCGTGAAGGGAGGGGCTGCCCACATAGTACTGGCAAGTAGCATAAATCAACGGCCTGGCAAAGCTCCAAGTTCTCAAATCCACCCTGCCACGGTGTCTGACCTCTGGGCTTCTTTAGTTTCAGTCATGGCTTACTGGTAGTAGGTCACCTGTTGCGAGAATGTCTTCTTTTCGTCTTGGCTGGCCAGTTTAGCGGTGGGTCATAAGAGGGAGCCTAAATAGCTGAGGATCTCAGAGGTGTGGGACTCCGGGACTCGGCAGTGTGTTCTACCATCTTTTAAGGGTGGCTTCTGACTGATGTGTATCAGTCCCTGTAGTGTCATTAAGTTGACGGAGAAGGTATACAGTTAGTTAGTTAGGACCATATTGGTGCAATCTTTTGGTAATGTTCTATAATTTAATATAATAATCACATAATGTGATAAAATTTATTAAATCTTAAGTTTTTTATATTTATTTGTGTACTGCTACTTTTCATGTGGTTTAGTATGGCAATGTTATCAGCTTCTTTAGTTTCAGTCATGGCTTACTGGTAGTAGGTCACCTGTTGCGAGAATGCCTTCTTTTCTATAAATTATGCAATTAATACTAACACAGTTTCTTTGTAATTGAAACCATTCAAATGACTAGCAAACAAACATTTAATTATTTTTTTTTATTTACAGATCTTTGAACAGGTATTTGAGAAATAAAGCAAAATTTCTTTTAAACAAATTCACTACAGCACTGCTTTTTATTTGCCTGTTCTTTCAAAACACAGAGATCCATGAAAGGTAATTAATAATGCACTTTTCATTTTTAATCTCTTTCATGAAGTTAAAATTTGTATTTCAGTTGCTTTACAATAGCTTTATATCTGATTATAGTAGAGTCAAAAACTTAATTTGTTAGTATAGTTTAATCAAGAAATTAATTTGTGTTTTAATTAAGAAGATTCTTCTGGATTCTAAATTACTATTATAAATTATTTAGTGCTTTACTATTTTGAACATAGTTCTTGGTAATATGAGTCAGCTTTGTATAGAACTCTTATTTTTCTGTGGCTGTAATTTGTACTCGTTTGTAAACACACATAACAAGCATGCAGAAATGAATTGTTAGGATTTTTGAAAGTGAATATGGGAACATGTATTGAAGTATTAGTACTGAAATATGAAAATATTCATTAAAATGGTGTACAATTTTTCATAAAAATAAGTTGTGTGATAAAGGTAAATATGTGAATATTAGTAAGTCATAACATAAAGCATTATGTTCAAAGAGAATTTTTTAAAAAGGTAGAATTGTATTAAAATTGTGCCAGAATTAAAGTTAAAATGCAACAAACTTGTTCTTCAAAGATGCTACATGAATATGTTACACAATTCTTATGGCAGGAAGCAACTAAATGATGACCTTTCATTGGTGTTGAGGAGAGCCTGTATAAGGGGAAATATTTCCATCTTTGTTTAGAGAATTATTAAAGCTAAAATATTGTAATGAAGACTGTTTCATTTTATAATCTGCAACCAATTAAATTTTTATTTCATTTTCAGTAGTGAAACTATCATGGGGCTAAAAATAAATTTTTGTAATATAACTTCAGGAAATAATTAGATAAGTTATGTTTAATATATAAAAATATAAAAAAAACTTCTGTCAGAATATTAATTCTGAGTTGTAATTAAATTTTTGACTACATGTAACTGGATAATATGAGGCATTCAGAAAATAATTTGGTTAAAATTTATTCTACGGTACCCCTTGGCGAATCGTTTCTTTTTTGATGCCAGGATTGGCACCATCTTGAAATTGATCATCAGCACCAATTTCAAGATGGGTTCTGATCTTTCCACCCGCTACACAAAACAAAACAAGAAGTCAAACACATACACAAGCTCGGTGTTAATGTACACATCGACCTATTTTAACTTTAAAAAAAATCCCAGAATTGCACAAACTAGGCACTGCGCACTAATTCAACTTTATCCAAGTACACATCGATCTATTTTCTCTTAAACAAAATCAGGAAGCTAAAACAAAGTTAAAACTATCATGTTAACCATAAAAAATTCGCCGCTGCCTTAACACGCAGACACGAACAAAAAACCAAAAATACACAAACAAAGAGTAATAAATAACCAAAAATACATATTTCCTATCATAAAAACATTAAACAACAAATCTTTTAACAAAAATTAACACACCTATGCCAATAAATAAAGCATAAATTTTTTAACACACCTTTTCTTCATGTGCATAAATTCACGCCTCCCACTAGCATATCCTCCACGTAAGCAATTCAATTAAATTTTTGGTCGTTTTGGCTCATCAACTGTTAATGGCGGATAAATACGTATAATAGTGTCCAAGGAAGCCATAAATATGTTTTTCCCCCGTCCTCCTTCTTGTACCACAAATATTCAGACAAATAATAGTGCAAGCCAGCCTTCATTTCCCTCCTGGCTAAACTGCATTAATTGCACTCCACGTTCCTTGAAGAACATTTACTTTCATCCCTAAATTTACTTAAATGTTTTGAAACCCAACTATACATCAGAATGAAAACCTCATTCTTTATCATTCGACTCAAACCATGAACCCCTTTTCACACTCCTCTTAATAAAATGCTCAGACCCCTTCGACCTACACCTCCATTCAAAACCATCAAAAGAACAGTAAGAATAAAAAAAACCCCAGTCCATGCGAAAGGGTTACTATTACAAAAAAAGTCAAAATGTCAATTTATCACAGTAAAAATATATTTGCGGGTGCCCTTTGGCAATATTTGGTGGTACATGGGCGCCAAGTTTGTTCATTTCTTTGACTTATTATTTTGGCTTTGTATAGCGGCAATTCACAAACTCTGTATCCGTGTGCACATCGACCTGTTTTCACTTGAAAAAAAATCACAGAATTGCACAAACTAAGCATTGTGCACTCCCTTGACATTGTCCATGTACACATCGATTTGTATTCACTTAAAAAGACAAAGGAACAGCCAACAAAAAATATATAATCTCAATAAACTACATTTTAAATCAATTTATTAAATAACATAAAAAAGGAAATTCATCTTAGCACTACACAAAGGAAATATCCACTTACCTTATTTACAAATTTCGTGTCTTCAGTCAAATAAAATTCCTTAACAGCATCCCCAAACTCCTAAAATTATCTGAACTAGAATTTGTGTATTGGCATCGGTACATAAATTCACAAAAATAAGAGTAAAAAATATTCTCTGTAATGCCGGTATCCTCCGACGTTCGACCATACGCATTTCCTTCCTACAGAGAGTGCACTCATACTAAGTAAACTTAAAAAAAAAAAAAAAAAGTTTATCAGAATATGCATCAGTTTTCTCTATAAAATTAATTTTATGCTTGGTGAAAATGCGCTTTAGCCCACTGCTTGGCGATGTTTTGAAAATCGCCAGTTGGCGCATTTCTGCGAAACGTCTTTGCAATTGCAACCTTCCCGACACGCTCCGTGAAAACGTATTGTAAACAAAACATAGAATTCTAAAGCATAAATTAGTATGGAGACTGTTGCCACAAAAAGATAATAAAATAATATGCAAAACGAACATTATGATCATTAAAATATTTGTCAGGTTTAAATTAATTATTTACATTTTATGTTGTAATACTTACACATTTAATGCCGTTACATAACCTTCCCGACACACTTCGCGAAAACGTAACCAAAATGGCATCGGAGAAAGAAGGAATTTTTTTAAAAGAGCATTAAAATTACAAACGATACCATGTACACACCGTTCCGTTTTAACTTAAAAAAAAATCTGCGAATTGCACAATGTAGGCAACATACACAAATGAACAAAATAAGCTAAAATAACGAAAATAAATTACAAGAAAATGCCATGTGCACAGCGTTCCTTTTAAACTTAAAAAAAACTTCAGCGAATTGCGCAATGTAGGTAACGTACAAACAGTCGGCCATGTTGGCGGATATACGGAGTTACCCGTGTTGGCACGTTTATTGCTCATTCAAAAACAATCGCCGCCAAGCAGTGGGCTAAAGCACATTCCAACCTTATGCTTTTCTCCCCGAATTTTTTTTTTTTTCCCGAAGTATTTCTGGCTTTTCGCTGTTACAGAATTGGTAGGGTAATTTTTCTTTAGGTTTACAGACCACTCAATTAATGTTTTCTCCCTTTCATTCCAAATTGTACAGAAACTTGAAATAAATTTTACCACATTCAGCCATTTTACCATGTAAACCATAAAATAAGCAACATACTTTCTAACCCACATCCAACACTTACAAATTCCATCAGTCAAATTCACCGCAAACACGCAAACAATTACGTCATAATAGGGTTTTGATAATATTCAACTACTCAGGTTGCCATAAATGAAAAAACTACTTGGCGATAAATAAAATAACAAGTTCGTGATAATCCAAGGAGCTTCCTTCAATATGCTCCAACCTTTATCGCAATATGTTTGGCAATTTTCCCCAAGCCTACTTTTGCCAACATTATCAACATTAGGGTTACCGAAAAACCTACTCACGAAGAACCAATACCACTTGGCGATTTTTTTCAGGCAGAAACCAAGGAGTACCATACAATAAATATCAACCAATAATTCCTTCTGTTTTAAGAAATAGTTGCATTTTATATGTGCACAATGTGTTTACTTTTGTATTCTCCTCCCTTTTCATACTAATTTTACTGGTTTAAAATCAGGAGGGAAGAATAACATGGGATATTCTATTTCAGAATGTATACCACTTAAATGGTAAATATGACAGGTTATATTACATTTAAGGGTGCCCCTTGGATTATCTCTTAAGTTGTTGTTTCCTTTATCACCAAGTTGTTTCATTTATGGTAACCTGAGTAGTTGAATGTTATGGAAACCGTATTATGATGTAATTGATTGTGGTGATTTGAATGATGGGAAAATATTTGTTGGTTTTCAGTTAGGATGTATGTCATGTATTGTTGTGCTGGGCATCATAAACAGAAGGTGTTTTTTTTTTTTTTTTTTTTTTTTTTGAAGTGGTTTAGGACAGAAGAAAAGAAACTGTTGGATGTAATTCAACGGAATTATAAATGTGCTTGTTTGTATGAATCAAATACGTATGGTCGAATGTTGGAGGATACCGCCACTACGGAGGATATTTGTTACTTTTATTTTTGTGAATTTATGTGGCGATATATACAGATTCTAGTTCAGATAATTTTAGGAAGTTTTGAGATGCTGTTAAGGAATTTTGTTTGGCTGAAAACACAGAGGTTTCTAAATAAGATAAGTGAATTTTTCCTTTGTGTGGTTCTAAGGTGAATTTTCTTTTTTATGTTATTTCATTGTTTGATTTAAAATGTATTTTTTTAAGGTTATATATTTTTTGTTTGGCTCTAGTTTTAGGACAATAGAACTTACTGATTTAGGACAAACTGAATATATATTTGTAGAACTTATCCATTCATATTTTGCAATACCTTCTGTAGATTTTACACAGGGTTTGTATGGTCCTTAAGAGTCCTTAAAAGTCCTAAATTTTGGTCAAAATTGGCAGAAGGTCTTTAGTTTTAATCATCTGAAATCTGTTTTTACGTGTGCCATTTTGAGTGTAAATTAACATTTTGGAGGAATATTTTTGATGATTCACTGACAAATATGGTTATCTCTTGAGTGGGTTTATGGGTTATATTTGTTCTTATTTCTAATATAAACAGTGGGATACTCAAGTTTCTAGGCAAGAAGTGAAACATAAGCATTTTGAAATTATTTATTTATTTATTTTTTTTTAATGTAGAGCTCTTAAACAGCTTTTCGCTTTTGGGATGTGAATTATTTTCTTAAATGGTTCTAAATTTGGCAATTTATCAATATTTTGGCGTTTTTTATAATTTTTTTTAAAAACATTGAACAATTAATTTCATTAAAATCATGGTAATATATCAATATTATATTTAAGAAATAGCATTAAAATAAAACATTTTTATTTTTCGCTGTCATATTATAAAGTGACATTATTTTTCATTTTGTCGACTTGTACAGTATTTTGAATCTGAAAAATTAACAAGGTTATAAATGCTATAAGTAGCTATGTAATTAATTAAAAATGTCTTATCAACTTTTTCACGGTAAGAGTTTTTCTCATGTAATTAATTGTCTCAGAATTCTCAGAATATGCATTAGTTTTCTCTGTAAAATTAATTTTATGCTTTTCCCACTGATTCCCCCCCCCCAAAGTATTTCTGGCTTTTTGCTGTTACAGAATTGGTAGGGGTTATTTTTCTTTAGGACTGTAGAAAAGTTAAGGATTTGAAGACAAGATTTATAGACCCACATTTCTAGAAAATGGCGGGAAAATGTGACAAAATGGAAAATGTCTTCATGGTATTAACACGTAATGGATGTATTTTATAGAAAGTTTGTGATGAATTTACTTCTTAGAGAATTTTTGGAAGAACAATGAAAGCATAATATTTGAATGTTTTACTTCTGATACTAGAAGTATTTTTCTTGACATGTTTATTAGACCAAAGAGTGTTAGCCCAGAAGGGCTGTTAATTTCGTTTTGGCATTTTGTATCAAAAGCTTTAAATGTCCGTTTCTCTTGCCAAAATGTTGCCACCAAATATTATCACCCTGTGTTACATTTAAAGAAATTAAATAATGAAGAATGGACATAAATAAATGTATGTTTCTTGCATCTTGACAAAACAATGGTACCTACAGGCATCAAATTTCAAATAACATAATCCTTCACCGAATATGGGCATCTGGAAGCCGTAATTTGGCATTTGTTTTATTATTGATCTCATATTTTGTAACACTTAAATGAATTTTTCATTAACAAATTTAATGATTTCAAAGCGAGCAATGACAGCCTTGTACGAAAAAGCCCCTTTGGGCGTAATGTAAAATCTGAAAGCTTTCGATTTTTTTTTCTTACCTTTATTTTCTCTACTTCTCACTAGACACAAGCAGGGAAAATATCAAAAATACTTCTAATCTTGTCATATAGACAAGCATTTAAAGAAAGGAATTTTCTATTAATAAAGAAATTCAAAACTGGGAATTTAAAAGATTCGTTTCCATACTCAGGGCTAATGCTAGGCATTTTCGCCCAAGGACGCAGTCTCTGTGGATCCTAAATTGTGGGAATTTTGTCATTTCTAGATTTTGTTGCTCAGTGTGTCACTAAATTCTAAAACCTCTGTCACATCGGCTCTGTAACTGGCCCTTACCATTTATCATTTCATATTTATTCTCAATTTTCATACTGTTAAAGAAATAAAATTAGCAGCTTTTCTATACATTCCAAGTGCATTTAGTTGTTTTTTTTAGAATAACAGAAATCTATTATTAAATCCAAATATTTTAAAATGAAGAGGAAACATATTGAAGAAAGAAACTGAATTCACAAAGAGAAAGAAAATTATTCTTCGAAGATATGTACAGTTAATATGTAAGGTATCCCGTTGTAAATTCAGCCTTTTCTATAATTTTCCGTTTTCTCACCAGAATGCAAATCAGTTAGCTAGTTTTTAAACTGAGGTTTTCTCACCAGAATGCAAATCAGTTAGCTAGTTTTTAAACTGAGGTTTTCTCACCAGAATACAAATCAGTTAGCTAGTTTTTAAACTGAGGTTTTTGGATTGTAAGACAGAATTATTTCTGGCCTCCGGTTGCATGCTGCGTTAGTTCCTGCCAGCTTCGATAATTTATAATTATTCGTCTTTGTGTTATGGAGATAGATCGGACAGGTCGTTGGTGCTCCTTGGACACGGAAATCGCAAGATCCCAACTCAGATGGTGTTCTGCCTCCTTTTGCTTTCACTGCACCTGTGGGCCTAATCAAGATCCAATGACTCGCGCAAATGTTAGACTTCTTGGTCTGTGTTTCAAGACAGTTTGGGTGGGTGACCGATCTACTTGCTGCTAGCCATCAGCACTACCATGGACATAATGTCACCAACATTACAACAACACTGACCCACTCAGTTAGAGAGTGCAGCCGCACCATCATCAAACACTTGCTGTGTTCTAATCCCGGCTCTCCTGCTAAAGGGAGGAGGTGGACAAAATCGGGTCCATTCAGGCCATAAAAACCTCAATCAAGTGACGAGACCGGACGAACAGGCTAACAACCTACGACACAGCCGAAGCCATGCCACCTATCAGTATCCATCCTTTAGTCAATCGAGTCTTCCCAACTGGCTACAGAGTCCTCAGAGCAGAAGAAAATGTGTCAAGAACCGTGACTTGCACAACCGCGCGGACCCAATTCTGGGATCCGTTTTGGTTAATCGGTCAATGCTGTCACGGAAGCCCAACTGAATCCTCCTGCCACAGGATTTCGAGGGCCCTCCCGTTTGCCTCTGAGCCTCGCGGTACTTATTTGCGATCAGTCAGTCTCACAGCAGTATATAGCCTTAGGTGGAGTTTACCACCCGATTCCGACACCCAGGAGATCGCATCCGAAGCAGACCTAGCAGCTATGGGCCTCGCATCCGCTCTGGGTAACAGTCCCGATCAGGGAGATTTCCTGCAGAGTCAAACTCCGGAACGTTCACTCCTATACGCCACATTTTCCAACACTCAAAAAGTGCGGAATTCAGCACTGGGCTCATCCCGGCTCGCTCACCGCTACTAAGAGAATCCCTGTTGGTTTCTTTTCCTCCACTTATTTATGTACTTAAACTCAGTGTGTCATCTCATCTGATCTAAGCTTGACAATATGTTAGTTTATTTTGTGCCCGTGTTTACATGAATAAAATTGAGTATACATCCTTCTTCAAGCCATCTTGCATATCACAGGCGCAAGCGTGGAAGGCAGTGCTTGTCAGGTATCCCTTCTATACCTTTCTCTTTTTAATTTTTATTATCCCTCTTTATATTCATATTTATATATTCATTTTGCCATTTTTAATATATCATTTCTATTATTTATTTTATTGAGGTTACGGCCCTCTTTTTTTAGCATCATCTCTCCCGTCCTCTAGTGACCTCTTAAGTGGTACGTTTCTTGACCAAGGGGATACGAGACCTTAGGTCGAAGCCATCTGAATGATCTTTACGTTCGACCATGCGTATTTCCTTTGTACAAACAGTGCACTTATAATTCTGTTGAATTACATCTAACAAAGTTTCTTTTCTTCTGTCCTCAAACACTTCCAAAAAAAAAAAAAAACTTTGGCTCTCTCTTTCTATACCATCAAACACCCACTTTTCCACCTGCAGCCATTTTATGATGCAAAGCACACAATATGAGACGTACTTCCTAGTTGACATCCAATAAATATTTTCCCCGTCAGTCAAATTCACCGCAATCATGCGACCAATTATGTCATAATAGGATTTTCATAACATTCAACTACTCAGGTAACCATAAATGAAACAACAACTTGGCAATAATCCAAGAGGCACCCTTAAATATAGGCTGACCAGAAATTGATATAAATTAACCAAAATGTGAGAGAAGGTTCTCAATTTAAAAAGATGCATAAATATTTTATTGTGTGTTGTTACTACAAAATATAAGTGTTTTGCAGCTTTTAATGTGTAATTATTCTAATATCAAAAATTACTTTAAGCTGTGAAATGTTATTAGATTGTGTTTTTAATAGTACTTTATTAACAAACGTATCAAGAAAATAAATAAAATTTAATAGTGGCCATGTAAATCTAAAGTGACTAAGGGTATCTAACTACTTTATTTTAATTATTTATAACTACCTGCTCACCTTTAAAAGTTATATCTGCATATTAAACTGAGTTATTACCTTTCATTAATCCTTACCGTGGTCACAAGATGTGGCACAAAAATGTAAAAATTAATGTAAAACTTATTCTTTGTATATAGCAAGACTTAAAGTAATACAAAATAACTTCTGGTACTTTAGTGGCTTATTTGAACCTTAAAATGTATTAACTGGATTCCAACAACGGGAACTCTACATGAAGCTCTGATACTAACTGCGTCAGATAAGACAGAACACGATTAACTTTCAAAACTTGCCAACCATGCCTACATCAGGCTTTCAAGTTTTTTCTGATCAGCAGCTCTCTCTCTATATATATACAAGCAGCAGTAGTGGCAACAGTCAATCTTCTGTTATGAATCACCCACCAGAAGCTGAGCAGTAATGTCACTGAAGACTGGTAGTTCGGTTCAAGGTTCGAATCCTGCAAACAGGCTGTCTGCATGGCCGTTTTTATGGTTTTCCCCGTGTCTAACATGTATACAAACCAGTTTCCCTTAGAAAAACCTCCACGAAAGCATACCTCCATTTAGGCAGACAGCCCTCGAGTGCTTTGCCATAATCAAATAAACCAAACCTGTTACAAATCATGCTGATTAATGATTTTACTTCTGATATTAACCTTTACTGTTTGACATAAAATCTACCTGCTATATACTAAACTTCTAGACCAAACAAGTACCTGACAAAATGAGACATAAAAGAAAAAATCAACATAAAGCTGCTGTTAGTAAAACATTAATAAAATATCACTAATCTTCTTTCAAATATATCCAACTATTATAAGTGTAAAATATTTAGTGCCATGGGATAAATTTTATAAAGTTGATTTCATAAATAATTTCATAATTTTTTTATAATTATGTTTAATAATAATGCATCCTACTTACGGATCTATTTTATTCTTAGGAAGGTATTACAAAAGTGAAGTTTAGGCATAGATAGTATCTTTAATTGAATTTATTCAGTTCCCATTTGCTGATAGGTCCTTAATTTTATTCACTAATGGCCTTAAAAGTGCTTAATTTCCATTTGCAGAAATCTGTACGAACCCTTCATTCTCCTAATCTTTCTCTTTTCTCAGTATATATTCGAGTATTTCCTAGTCATCTTGGGGAAGTTTAATGGGAAAAAACTGTCTACATGCAATTAAGCCTGCACTTCCTCTTCATTAACACTAGCCTTTTTGAAACATGTAAGTAAATCCAAGATAACTGGCACAGGCGTTAGACATGATATAAAACCTAGAGAATCTTTGTCACTGTGCTCATCATCTACGAACACGATCATAGGCCGCAATTTACACCAACAGCGAAGTAAAGTAACATTCTTTACATCTCTCCAGGCAGCAGAC
Organism: Stegodyphus mimosarum; assembly: GCA_000611955.2. Classification (NCBI taxonomy): domain Eukaryota; kingdom Metazoa; phylum Arthropoda; class Arachnida; order Araneae; family Eresidae; genus Stegodyphus; species Stegodyphus mimosarum. The sequence continues at coordinate 829,633 of KK113854.1, forward strand.
ATTGCAAATATTTTTTTTTTTTTTTCAATGTGAATTTTTTCTGAAAATCATTGATACTCTCTTCAAAGACACACATTGACCTGAAAAGGAATCCGTACTTCATGTCTACATTTTGGACAGTTAATTGGTTGGATGAGGTTTGTTATATTGGGTGGCAGAAATGTAATACAACTGTGTCTCACAGTAAAGTAGTTAGATTGTGAACCCATTACCTAATTTTTATCTCGTAAGCCTACATTTTTTGAATTTAAGTTTAGACTATCAAAAGTCCAGTATTTTGATATTGAAAGTTAATTGTGTTTTGGTTATGAGGAATTTTACTGTACAGTGTTATTATAGTACAAAGTCTGAAATCCATATATCCAGTATCCAGCATGATCTATTATCTAGACCACCAGCCAAAAAATAAATAAATGAAATAAAATGTTAAAAAAAACTATCTCCTTACAAAATCTAGGAATGAAGAATATAATATTGAAGGAAACAGGTATGTTGAAAATGTGATTTTTTTTAATGATGTTGTGGCTCTTTCAAACACTTGCTAGCTTGGAAGTTGTGCTGTAGTCAATTACAGTACATTGATTGACTTTGTTTCGATGTTGACAAGGATAACTCTTTCTTCCCATAAGTGCTTGTGGTAGGGGGTGGTGGCTGCCACCTTTCATTTTTCTGCCTAGTGCAATCTGCAGTTCCTAAAATGAAAGTTTATTTATTTATTAATTAATTAATCTATTTCAGTTCAAATCATCAGTTTAATTACATAAGCCAGTATGAAATAAAAGGTTCAGATATTTACCTAAGTCATTATAAAATAAGACTTGGATAATTATAAACCCATTATAAAGTTAAAAAAAAATTAAGTGTAGCACTTAAGTTAATTTTGTGTATTATGCTTATGTTAATTCATATAATATTGAATTATTTTAATGTGTTTAATTCTTTATGTATGGTATATGTTTAAAACTTTTTAATTGCTTATTTTTATTCTATTTTAGTTTATTATGCTTACATGGTGATTGGAAATGCAGCCTTGCAAGATGGCTTGGAAAATTTTTTTTCTCTTTTATAGCGGAAAGTTGAAAGATAAAGCAAATTAATGCACTTTGATTCCAGCTCCATTAAAAAATAAAAGAGACATTAATCCAAACTTTTATATGTATAGTACTGTACTTTTAACTATTATAGCAAGTAGTTTTTTTTTTTTCCAAGAGCAAAATATGCTTTGATAAATTCGCATGTGTAAAGTAATTATATTTGATTGTGTGTTTTTTGCTGTTAAAAGTATAAGGTTTCTAAAGTTATAGATGAATGCATCTGAAACTTAACTCTCAAAATACTTCATGGTTTTTGTGACATGCTGTAATTTCTAAACTTGCCAACAGTAACATATTTAGCATTTAATGTAACATTTGCTATTAATAGTCATTTCTTAGCTTGGCATTGTGACACATCTAATACTTTATACAGAGTTCAAGAAAGAAAACCTTTGTTATTTGTTACAGGTATTATAGGGAAATCTCATGGTGGCCTCCTCCCATAGATAATCATCTCTGCATGTGACCAGTGTTTGTGAGAATATTGAAACAAATATTGCCATTCATAGTCATATTATTTTGTAAGGTGACTATTCACTACTTTTACTGTGACCATTGTACATATATTAAGACGACTATTAAAATATCTAATTTTGATATCAAACAAATATTACATGTACTAAGCAAATCAAGCCGGTAAGAAGTTCGTTCAATTTTTATTATAAAAAGAAAACTATTAAAAATTTTTAATTAGCTTTTCTTTTTTCATTATGGATTTTATGATTTCTTGGTGTGCTATAATTTGCCATATATGTGCAAAAAGTCATTTATGGTTTCATGTTTCATATATGACTGATCTCATTTTTATATAAATTATATACCACTTTCCCTTCTGTGCACTCATCACATACAAAGGATTATGGTTAAGACGTTGTTTCATTTGTTTAGGTGACTTATTATTTTAATGTTATAATAGTTGCATTGACTTCTGAGCTTGCCATTACATATAAATAATGCATATAAATGCATGAGTTTTAAAATTTTACATTTCATGAACTTTCTCTCTGAAGATGTCTGAAGAAGAGCTTGTAGTAAAACCTGAAAAACAGCTTGTAACGCAGCCTGAAAAACGACTTATAATAGAGCCTGAAATACAGTTTATGATACCACCTGAAAAGCCACGTGTTAAGCATAAACTGAAAGCGTTAAATTTAGAAACGCGAATGAAAGTTATTGAAGATGCTGCTGCTGGTCTTTCACAAAGGAAGTTGGCAGAAAAGTATGAATGTAGTAAAACGCAGATACATAAAATTTTACAAAAGAAAGAAATAATCAAAGAGAAGTGGCGCAAAAATGCTAACAGAAATACAAAAAAGGAAACTTTTCAGCCATATAGAGAAATAAATGATTTAACTTTGGCCTGGGTTGAATGGGCTCGTACACAAAATATATCAATTAATGGTAGATATCTTCGGGAAATAGCTTCTAGTTATGCAAAACACCTTAAAATTGAAAAATTTAGTGCAAGTACTGGTTGGCTAGAAAAGTTCTGTCGACGAAATAATATTGTTTTTAAAAATGTAAATAATGAAAATAAATCCATTGAATCAAAGACAGAGAATGAAAATAATCTTTCCAAAAGTCAGTGTCGTAAAAATAAATCTGTTGAACCCATCAATGAGAATGTTAATGTTGATTATCAAAATTTATGTACTGAAAATAAATCCATTGACTCTGAGAATGTTATGGTAGATTGGTTCCAGCCTTTGCCATCATTAATAAAAGATTTTGATTTTAAAAACATTTATAATGTTGATGAGACAGGTCTTTGTTATCAGTCACTGCATTCTAAATCATTGGCATGTAGAGATCCTGACATGTTTGATGCTGAAAAAGTAAAACAAAGGATAACAATAATGCTGTGTGTTAATGCTTTAGGGGAAAAAGAAGCACCGTTGATAGTAAACAATTCCCTGCAACCAAAATGTTTTAAAAATCTCTGCATGTCTGAACTCGGTGTGGAATGGTATGCAAACCAAAAATCCTGGATGACGGGCAGCATTTTCATTGATTGGATTGAAAATTTTAATTCAAAAATGAAAAAGCAGAACAGAAAAGTATTGTTAATTTTGGATAATGCCCCATGCCATCCCAAAATATCATTAAGTAATGTTATTTTATTGTTTTTACCTAGTAAATCACAACCTTTGAATCTTGGAATAATCAAATTATTTAAACTTCAATATCAGCGTCGTTTACTGACTTCTGTATTTGCACTTATGAATTCGATGGAAAATGTAAATGAAATGATTAAACAGATTACGTTAGCAGATGCAGTGGAATATGTGAAAGAAGCTTGGAGCTGTGTAAATGAGAATACAATAAAGAACTCTTTTAAGAAAAGTGTTATTAATTGCAAATTGCCTGAAGATATACATGCTGAAGAAATCATAGTCCAGACAGAAAATGAAGTCATAGCATTAAGTCAGCAATTAGGAATTGATATCAAAACTAATTTTGAAGAAGAAGAGTTTCATGTTGAAGATGACTGGGAAGAAGACAGTCTTGAAATGCAGGCTATTGCTTCTTCTTCTAAAGAAGTCCTAATTAAGGAAGAAAGTGAAGGTTGATTTGCTTTATGGAGTTCAAACTCTTTTAGAAAAGGAAGTGATTAACCACAAGACAAATTTAAATAGGCAGCCATATTGAATGAAATATATTTTTATGTTTAACTGTAAGACAGAATCAAAACTCAAGAGTTCACTACATGCAATATTTTTGAGTAAGTGAATAATGTTTATTGCATAAGCTTTCTGTGCTTTGATATAAAAGTTAAGTAATTTTATTGGGTAACAATTAAAAGTGTGTTGCACTTCAATTCCCCCCCCTTTTTTTTTGGATACAAGAGCCTTTATGTAATTTAATCCTCACCATGACTAGTCATATATTTTCTCTGAAGTAATTTCCTCCGCTGTTAGCCATAATCATTTGGAAATATGTTTGGGGGTTTTAGGAAGATTTCATTGTTATCAATCAAGCTGCCATACATAACCCTCTTTTTTTAATTCTTGAAAAAAAAAATTTCTGCAGTTGCTGCAGAATTTGACCACACAACTGTGTATGTGAAATTTTAATAATTTTGTTAGTCTGTTACCTGACTTTTTTTTTTCCTATTTGTTTATTTTTAATTAGCTTATGTTGCATTTTCATTGGGATTTGTGAGTCAATAATGAGAATGCTTACCTTAGAGCATGAAACTTACTGATTGGATAAAGAAATTGTTATAAATTTTTGGAAAGAAATGAAATTATTTGAATGAAAAGGTGTATTTGTAAAAAATTATTGAGTGTGGAACCAATAAGTGCAATTTAAAAAAGGTTCCGAAAAAGTTTATAATCAGAGTGAAGTGTTCTGAGGTTTTTTCCTGTAAGTGCAATTTGAAGAGGTTTCCCAAATTCCTTGCATTTTTAAATAACGCTGAATGCATAAATGTGCTTCTTTCTGTTCTATATACCAAAGTAGCCTAATTTTGTATTTCAAATTATTTTCTGAGAATTTTAAGTCATGTTTTGATGATTCATAATATTTTTTGTAATGATCATGTTGTCTGAATTCATAAATAACAAGTTATTCTGTTAAATGATATATTTGTATTTATTCCATCATAAATATTAAGAGTCCTACTATTTTCTATATGTCTATGTATTCTTTGTCTGATTATTCATTTTGTGTGATATAAATTCTGATTTGATATTTATGTTCGTATAAGCCACTGTTAGCAGTTTATGCATTTTGTATAAAAATAAATTCATGTCAGTTGGATTTCTTCATTTCATACATAATTATTTTATTTTAAAAGTAAGGTAACCTTTAGTAACCTTAAGTATAGTAACTTTTAGTAGTCAGTGCCTATAGTAACCATTTTTTCCTCTGGGCTGTAAAGAATTTGAAAGAAGTAGGTTCATAAAAACATTCATTCCTTGAAACTGAATAATTTATTCCAACCAATATAAACTATAAAATTAATGTTCTAATCATGCAGTGAAATTAGTTTGAATAATTACTAATTGAATGAATTGTAAGTTTAGAATTAAATGAGTTGGCATAAAACTTTATGGCAGTAAATCCAATGAGTTCATCAGGCAAGGATTTCTTTCATCTTAAGAAGGGAAGATTTAACATCTTAAGAAAAAAATTTTTGTCTAGTTTTATATTTAACTTGGCATATGTTTCTTCAAATTATGTTTATTATGTTATGTAAAATTTCACATATGTTCATAATGAACTTCTGATGTAATTGCAGTTAATTCTTTCATGCATGCATTAATTTTTTATGTTGTAGTTTTAACATAGAAAATCACTTCCTAGCTAGCAAAATCAACTTGCAGAACAGGAGAAGGGGGATATATCTCTTTTCCCATCAAAACTCTAGTAAGGCAGGCTGATGGTTGTAAGAAAATGCAGCATTCATTGACATACATTTTAAGCAGAAGCAATTCGAGATTCATACAATCACCTTCTTCAGCTGCATATGAATGAAAACCAAGCGTTATAAAAAACAAAAACTACAACCAAAGTTATCAGTGTTGCTTTTTTCATATTTCTTCTTCCTTCTCCCTTGGTCAAATTAAAAAAATTTAAATAAGTGAATTCATAGTGCAAAAGATGCACATTAAATTAATATTTTCAAGCATTTGTGTTTAGATATCGGGCATAATTAAAAATTAAATATTAAATTTTTTGATAAGAACAATAAAAAATCAGTTATTAATTGCAGTCAGAAATAAAGAATTTGTAATAATTTTGAACATAATTTGTATGCATGTAGATTTGAAGAATTTTGATACTCATAATTGTGTGCCAGTAAAATGCTAGTCAAATTACCTGAATTTATTCTTGCTACGCTTCCATTCCTACCCCTTCAAAATTTTAGTAGCATATATTTCTTTTTTTCCCTTTTTTATTAGGAAAAGTAAACTTGATTGGAACATTCATCATTTAGCTAAATGGTTCTCAATTTAGTGCATTCTTCATTTTCACAATATGTCATTATGTCATTCCCTTTAAAGTTATTCTCTCCCGTTACTGGAAAATACTTCTTAAATAAAATTGGTGTATTCTCAAATAATATATAAAATTTAAAATGTTTTATTTTAGTGTTTAAGCTTCATTATATTAAATGTATATGTATACATATGTACAGGGTGGTGATAATTAAAGTTAACCTATTTAGACTGACATGGATCCTGTTTTAATCCACACATTTCATTGAAACTTGGTGTATACATTATTGGATGATGTGAAAAAGATAATTGCAATAAAAAAATATTTGAATACCAGGGTCAGAAGAGAAATACAAATCAGAAGCTTAAAACCTTACTCAGTCAAAGCATTTATTCAATGTGCATTTCATTGCCATCAAACACACATTCAGAACGTGTTATACTGTGTCCAGTATCAGCATGAAGGGATTCTTTAACATACAATGTGTTATGTTTGGTTCAGGCATAGTCTATATACTTCCTTCATAGACAGGATCTTTTAGATATCTGCATAACCAGTCGTGGGAACAGGGATTCAAGTCTGGAAAACAAGGAGGCTAGGCAGTTGTGAAACTTTTCAGAATTACCTGCTCATCTCCAGAGTAGGCATGAAGCAGTGCCTTCATTGGTCCTCTAGTGAGATGGTGCACCGTCTTGCATGAAGATGGTAGTCTTTAAACATTCTTGTTTGTGTAAGGCAGAAATTACTTGTTGTTGAAGAAGTTTGCAAGTGGCTGTTATTGTAGGCATTTGTGAAGTGAGGCCATTGAGGCTTGACACTTACCTTTGAGGACTTTCTGTTGTCTTCTCAGCGAAATAGGAACCACGAATGAAACAGCTGTAAAACCACACCATACATTAATGCAATCAAAATGCAGAGACCATTCATTCACAACATTAGGGCCCTATGTATGACAGTTTTGAGTATTAAATACCTGAAGGCTAGCGGAATCAGTTCATAGGTCTGCGGGATGCAATTCTTGTAGAAGTTGGATCTTGTATAGATACCACTTTACAATGGTTCTAAATAGGATAATTTTAATTATAACAGTAATTTAATCAGTATATATTTATTAATCTATACATTTTTATATTTAGTAAATACAGCTAAGAAATTATTTTTATTGGTTTTGCTGCACATACATGATGTGTGTGTTTAACTTTTTCAGCCCTTTTGTGTGAAACGATTTCAACTGCTTGCAACCAAACTTACCATTAGCCTCTTCTGGCAATATGAATGTCCCAGTCTGTGGCCAATCCTTAAAATTATGAATTTCTGTTTTTTGAGGAAGGGGGCTACCAATTGAGAGTCTACGATTTAGCTATTTTTCCCTTCTTTGTGTAGAATAGTTTTTGTAAATATTAATTATTCAATATTATGTGTAAAAAAAGTACTGCATATTATGTGTAAAAATACGAATAGTAAAAATGTGCCTGTGTACTGTAATCTTTTAAATATTTTTATTTCATATGACTATTTTCTTTTTTTAATCAAATGCTATGATATTTTAAGGTAATTTGAAGTTTTTTTTTTAATATTGTGTGTTGTCTTATTTTTTGTATAGAAGTGTTATATCATATTTTTGTTAAATTATCTTTGCACATGTTAAAAGACTAGTTAAGCAAAATACTGGTTGAAAGTTTTAATGTCTGTTACTTACTACAATTTATTTGTTGCTGTTGTATTATATATTATAGTAAATAAATTGAGAAATAAAATTTATTATTATTTTATATTTTCATGTTTGTTTAGAGTAAGTCCATAGAAGTTAAATTTCATTTGGATAAAAGCCATCTAAATATATATTTATGAGTAGTCTGATCAAGTGGTCATCAATGTTTAGACATTTGATTTGTTTGGTTTAATCAATATTTAAATTATATTAATATATTTATACACGTTTAATTATAAATTAAGGAAAAATCACGATTACTGAAAAAGTTACATGTAGAATTTTATGAAACTTACCCACAATATACAACACATAGTAAGGTATCAAATAACATAAAAAGAAATTATGGTAGTATAGAAATTAACACATGTATAAAATGAACAAATCGAAGGTGTCAGTTTGCTATAGGAAAAGTACCTTCAATATGGAATATGATTGCCTCTAGAAGCAATATAGCATTGTGTAATGCTTTCAATTATGCAGTCTATCAGTTCCACAGGAAGCAAGAGCCATAGCTCTTGCAAAGCAGTTGCAAGCGTGGCAAGGGTCTGAGGGGGGCAGATTGAGAGCAGCTGGATGTCTCCCTAAAGCATCCCAAATGTGCTCAATAGGATTCAAGTCGGGGGATCGAGCTGGCCACTCTGCGCGCATAATTGTTTCCTGTTTAAGATTATCATCCACGATGCAAGCCCTGTGTGGTCTTGCGTTGCCGTCCTGTAACAGGAAAACATCGCCTACTGTCCCAGCATGTGGGCACACATAAGCATTAAGGATGCCATCTTTATAAACCTGAGCATTCATGGTTCCTGTCGGGAAGACATGGAGGTCTGTGCGTCTGCCCAAAGAGATGCCACCCCAAACACAGACACTGCCTCTTCCGTATGCATCTCTTTCACGGATGGTAACGGGTTCCAGGTTTTCTCCATATCAAATAACACCTACTATCACTTTCTAGACTAAACCTGGACTCATCCATAAAGAGAGCAGTCCTCCATTGATCCGGCGTCCAGGGGACATGTTGTCATGCCCACTGTAAACGGCCCCTCCTATGGCGCGACTTGAGCGGCAAGCAAATGGCTAGTCACCTTGCATACAGACCACCTTCATGAAGCCTTCTACGCACAGTTGACGTTGACACCAACCTTCCGGCAGCTGTAGCAAGGGAGGATCTAAGAAAAGTCGGAGTAGCGGTTCTATTTCTACGTGCACATAATGTCAAATATCGGTCATCGGCACTCGTTGTAGCAGTTGGCTGTCCTTCACTGAACCTCCTAGATGCTGAACCTGTGGTTTGAAATTGCCTCCAAAGTCTATGAATCACAGGAGGACTCACATTTAGCCATCTGGCCACTTCTTTTTGACTTTGTCCTGACTCTAGTCTCCTAATGACTCTCTATCGTAGTTCTGCAGGCAAATGATGCCTGGAGGTCATTGTTACGAATTGGCTATCTCATATTTCTGATGTCACTATCACAGTGAAATATGTGGGCTTTCTCTCAAACATGGACATTTATGCTGCTCGCAGATGACATATTCCAAGTGCAGTACACTAATTTGCATATTGTAGTTTTACTCAGCTACTCTTACTTGGCAACGTATTCAAATTTTATACGGTTTGGCTTATTTTTGAGGGAGTTATCGCTGTTTTTGTGATTTTTCCTTAATTTATGATAACCAGTGTTATCTGCTTTCTTTGTATGAAACATAGTTTTCCAGCCCCCCCTTTTTACTCTCTTTTTGAAATTTATTTTACGTAACTCTCCTTTGAGTTTTTTTGTGCTTCCTACCCTTGTAGCAATGATATACTACATGTCTTTTAGAGGAAATCATGACTAAAATAGACAAGAATTTTTAAGTATTTATTGCACTTGCATAAAATTTTAATTAAAACCTGGAATCTGATATATATGCATATTATATATATATATATATATATTCAGATTTACCAAAAGAACATGCTACTTGGGTTATGTTAGATAACACTGCAAATACAGGTTTTATGGTCACATTTTTATAACAGAATAATAGTTTGTAAGTTCTGGTATAGGGGGAAAAAGTACAACTACAGGCAGCTTGGACAAAGATGTGGATGATTAAATCCTGAAAATCCAATTTCAAATGCGTTTTAAATAATCAAATTCTTCAAATATTTTTTTTATTACTTTCTTGCTTCTTAATGTTTTAATGTCTTCAATTCTTTAGTCCAAAATGACTTAAAGCTCGTTTGATTGAATCGTAATTAAAATTTCCAAATAGTAAATAATGTACAAAATTTTTAAAATAAAAGATTTATTGGTAATAATATTTTGAGTGTTAGTTCATTTAATATGCTGGAAAGCAAACTATTTAGCATTTGATTGTAGTATATTAACTAGTCTATCACTTACTAACTGAATAACATATTTCAGCTAACAGACTTCCAAGATTATTACTTTTCTGTATTTTCAACAGTTGAATGATGGAAACATAAGAGGCAAATGTTTTTTTTGAAAGGTTTAAAGTAAAAAAAAAAATTTTAAAATTATTTTTTGTTTTTATTGGTAATTTTAACATATTTAAAATATAAACATTCTAGAAAGTGACCTTTTTTTTTTTTTTTTTAATTACACTTTTCATGTGATGAGGAAATGGTGTATTCATACAACATGTTTATGACAGTGATGGTGTAAAAAATTAAATCTGTTATGTATGAATGTAAAACAAGATGATCAGTCATTTTAAAGTTATTGTTTTATTACTATTTATTTATAAATCTCTAAAATATCAGTTTATTACCATTTTTGTTTGTGACAGATTTAAAACTGAAAGTATTCTCACATAAGTCCCCTGCTCAATATCGAAAATATAGGCATACATTTTGATACTAAAATTGAAGCATATATTTTTATAATTGTGTCCTTGCATTTTGAACACACAATCAATCAGTAATATTTTTATGTTACATTCTATGTGTTCTTAAAGAGAGTTTTAAGTATTGATATTTTATTTTGGTTGCAGCTTTATTTGCTTTGGATTTTTTCCCGGTAATTTTTATTTTATTGTAACATTCATCAATTCTGTTTTATCGAGAATGCTGCTGTTTGAATTTTTTTTAATTATTAAAGCTTGTTTACAGTACCTTAAATTAAAATGGTTATTAATTCAACTTAAAGAAAAGCTTCAGCAGTCTGTAAAAACTTTGTTTATTTATGAATGATTCATCATTTGCAATTTTGAAACTGATTTTGTTTGGCAAAAATTTATATTATCAGTTATTTTCAAAACTAATATAATTACTGCATACGCTGATGCAAATGGGGCTGCACCATAGACACTTTAAATCTCACTTATGACACCTATATAAAACTAGTTCTTCAATGTCCTTAAATATGGCAATGAAATTCTGGTTTCAGCTGCATAAGTCAGGTTGGAAGTCTTGAAAAGAGCCCAGAATAAAACTCTCCCCTTAATCACAGTAGCAGTAGGTTGGGTTGTATGAAATATCATTTAAATTTTTGCTGACTGTATATAATACTGCTAAAAATAGTTACACATATTAAGTTTCCAAATGCAGTCTTCTAAAAACAGTACTTCATTATTGGAGGTGTTATGGCAACAAGAAGCAGCATTATTTTCTGGTTGCCTTAATATCTTTAATAATCATTATTTGGCATGATATTCAAGAGCATTTCATGTTAGGAAAGCATTATAAAGAGGCAGCAGTTTCACATTCCCATCTGCACAAGGAACAAAATCCAAAACACAGAATTAAGTTTTATTTTATCTCTAAATCCACTTGTCTAGCAGAACTTTTACTGCTGTGAAAGTGGTGTAATTCATATGAGTTTGATAATTTTTTCCCTGCAACTCCAGTTTTACATATAATGAACTTTTCTTGCAGAAAGCTTTCATTAAAAATTTATTTTTTCTAAAGTTTATCATCTGCTACTAAAATTTTGATAATGTGTCTTTGCACAAGTTATTCATTTTTGTTAAAATGTTTCATATCACTGAAATTTTCGTATTCAGATAGTCTAGCTTACTTGATTCATTGCGTAATTATTCTCTAAGCAACCAAGCATTTTAAAGCCATTCATAAAGAGCTGTATTAACCCTTTCAGCTATGTTTTTTTTTCTTTTAAAGATATTCCAAAAAAGGAAAGTTCAAAATATTGTTTATAGATGTTAGAACTTCGCTGCAGCATGTTCATGTTGTGAATAGTAAAACAATCTGTACTATCGATAAAATAAACCTCTATGTAATAGGGGAAATCCATCAGTAGAACCAAAAGGGCTAATCTGTTTTATTAATTAAATTCACATAATTAATTCCTTTACTCTTGTTCTCAAGACCTTCCATTGTGGATTATTAAAGCAAAGTATTAACAACAGATTTTAAGGCTGGATAAAAGTGGTAAAATCTCTGAATATTAAACTGAAGTCACAGTTTTAGTGTAAACAGTTTCATGCAACGTTTTTTTTAACACCTGTATAGTTAACACATGATTGTGTGCAACTTTCTTATGATCTGATTTTAATAAATACATTCAGTATTTTAGATAGTGAATGACGATGAAAATGATAATGTGACTAATTACCTCTACTCATGAACCGTATAAAATAACTGCATTTTCTGTTTTCTTATGCATGCCAAAAAGTAGGTAATTTGTTACCTTTTTGCATATTGGATAATTAACATTGGCATCCTTATTAAAGAAGAGATAAAACAATGTTTGGCATGATTTAGTGATTTTCTGCAATTATAGAGAACTCAAAGTGAAAAATAAATTTATTCATTATAAGCATTTTAATGTCTCCAATTCATATGCAGGTAAAACATTTAGATTTCTGATAAATTTGTAAAGTAACAAGAGTGCTAATTAATTAAATATTTTATTGTTATGCATTTAGAAACATATATGTCATATAATAATAAACATGTATGCCATATAATACTTAAGGAATAGAAGCTTAAAAATAATTTAATCTAGATGTCTTATATCTTAATTGCAAATAACACTGAAGTTTCTTCTTGTTCTTTTAACATCTCTTATTTTGCAGGTTTTTGAATCTGCATTTGATTTATGTGTTTTTGTGTTGTATTATTTGCATTGTAATACTTTTTGTTATTAATTATAATATGTAAATAATAATTTTTCTTATTCTGTAATTTTTTGTGTGCATTTCTCTAGTTATGTTATCTTTAAAGTTCTCAGCAGTCAAAAAATTGATGAATCTGATATTGCTGAAACAACCTCTAATTTTGTTGCTTTGAACTACAGAGAACATATACCATTTTCTGAACAAACTGCTACTCATTCATTTTCTGTTAGAAGAGAAGATACAGTGCTTAGCTCAAGGAATTTGATGTCTGGTGTTAATATATATTCTTGTCCATATTGTGGTAAAAGATTTGGTCATAAAGGAAGCTTTCGTGTGCATTTACGAACACATACTGGGGAAAAACCATTTAATTGCAATATATGTGGAAAAAGATTTACTCAAAAAATTCATGTTCTCAGACATCAGCACACTCATAACAGATATGGAGTAGTTTAATTAAGAAAGAGTAAAGTATTTCATTATGACAGAAGTAAAGTTGTGCTAAAGGTGCCTTTTCACTCTTGATGCTTTTTTGCTGATTAAGTCAGTAATGTTTATTACTTTTGTAAAAGTTCTAGTTTGTATTCATTCATCTAAATTTGATGTAAATTTGGAATTTTTTCTTTATTATAATAAGTAGCATGAAGTAACGCTTTCATGTAAAAAATAACTTTAATTTTAGAAGGCTTTTAGTTTTTATATTTAATACTAAAATCATTCTTTGATTAATAAAGTTCTGTTTTAATAGCATATTGCTCTTTTCTGATTATACAATTGTTAAAATAGAATTTGTTACTTTTTGAAGTATTTCATATATTAGGAATCTTGATGGAATAAAATTCATGTTGCATATTAAAATATTTCATTTTAGAATGTTATATATTTTTAAAGTAAGATGTGAAGCCTTTGTCCACTGTGTAAACTTTGCAATTTCTTTGATTTATAATGCTGCAGTAATATTAATCTTATTATTGTATAATTATGTCATTTTTCTATTTTAATTACATTGTTGTTAATTTATGCTATGGAATCAATGTTTTTCTTATATATGAATAAATTTTGTAAAAGTTTTTTATGCAGGCATTTTTTATGTTTGTATAAACATTTACAGTAAATTAATAAACTTACAATTTTTAACTTTGAAACTTTGCCTTTTCAAGTATATGTATTGAAACAAAATTTTAGTTTGATATATTTTGTCTGTTTGATGAAAAAAAATGGGGTTATATATTGTTAGATTTTATGTTTATAAGAAGTATTATTTTTGATTTATGGTTGAAATATATAGATTTCATAGGAAGAATAGTTAGGTGTAAGCAAAAATCATTAAATTCGTTAAGAAGGAAATTTTCATTTCAAAAGCTAAAAGTTTTTGTTAATTAGTTGAAGTATTTATTGTATTCAGTGCAGTTTGGCAAATAAAAATCTTTTCAAATGTAGGATTATTAAATTAATGTTATATATTCTACAGTTGCTTTTGTAAAATTGAGAAGTATAATTTATCATAATTTTATAATTAATTTTAGTGATCTTGATTTTGTTTTATAAGACTGTATTTGTACTAGCATGTTGTTAATATTAGTTTTTCTCAAAGTCATTAATTGTTAAACTATGGTGTAGTGGTGAAAAATTCCAATTTTTTTATAACAAAATATGCAGGCTCAATTAAGATAAAATTTTCTGCAGTCTTCATAGAGAAAAGTGAACTTTCATGGTTACCTCTGTAATTATAAATTGTAATATAAATATATATAATTATATACTAATGTTCAAAATTTTATGCACAAAACACCAATTTCTCAGTATGTGAATGCATAACAAACTGAACTATGCAAAGCTGGTTTTCAAATATTTGTTTCATGGCAAATAAATAACAAGGAAATGTTAGGGGAAAATTTAATGAGTGGGAGACAAATTCAGACATTCGTAGAGAATGTGATCTCTCTTAACTCTCATTCAGATATCACTGCATGATTTCATGGTATTGTTAAGTTGACTAATTAATAATTTGATGAGATAATAATGATATAATAACTTCTGTTCCTTCACCAGTGTGATCTCCAAGGTACTAAGATATGTAGGAAATGAATTCTGTTAATATTCAAATCAGTAGATTCGGCTGGTCTAGTCTCTTACTAAAGTTGATTTATAACATGGATTCCCTTTTGATGAATTACCTACAGGAAAGTATGGTAATTGACTCTTATTCTTCCTTGTACCATCACATCAGCATTTTACAGCAGCAGTGTTTTCTAATGTTGGTGAGAATATTTCATATTGCTGTCTTCCTGTAGACTCATCTGCCTTTAAAATCAAGTTAAAATTTAACCTTGAACTCTTGTTAAAAAGAATATTAACCCATTGCTGTGGACTCTAGTTATAATGCTGTGTATACCAAGTCAGGCTAACCATCTTTTGTTAGGCCATCAATGAAATACAAGCTCTTGTGCTTCTCATATAAAGGTCTTTTCTCATTATTATTATTATTATTTTGATGTTCCACTGTATGGCTGCAAACTCTAAACTCGAATTACCCAGCAGTTAAGCTCCTGTTGCAGCAAATAATTGTGAACAGAAAGCAATTTTGAAAAGCATTTGCTTTTCTTTTACAGTCTTATCCTGACATTAAATATAACAGTTCAGATTTTAAATTGCTTTGAAAAGATAGACTATCTGACTTGGAACATAACTGTTTTGCTACTTCCATATTTGCCTGCCTGCTTTTCAATGGCTGAAAGCTGTTCAC
This sequence comes from Stegodyphus mimosarum, assembly GCA_000611955.2. NCBI lineage: Eukaryota > Metazoa > Arthropoda > Arachnida > Araneae > Eresidae > Stegodyphus > Stegodyphus mimosarum. The sequence goes on from KK113854.1 coordinate 845,210, forward strand.
TTCAAAGACACTTCGAGATGGCATTGTGACACCATAAAATATTATTTTAATTCAATGTGTATTGAAATCAAACTGAATTGCACAAGTTCACAGAGAAGTGCGCTGTATGTAAAAGGATTTGCTGTGTCTTTGGATGACTTATGGCGTTATTTTCATTTCAGAAACTATTAAGTTAGATTGATTAGTTATAATTTGGTTTGTTTTTATGAGAAAAATTAGGTTTTTTTGAAGTGTTAAAATCAAACAAATCTGGTTGTTTCTTGAACATTATTACTTTAAATGTAGTTTTAAATGCCTTATTGGATATAAAACTGCAACAATAAGTGCTTAATAACAGTTTTTGGGTATTAAGTGTAAAATAAGTTGATATTATAAAATTTCAAGTGTTTTAATATAAAGAAATCAAACAATTATGTAATTGTCAATATGTGCTGAAGTTTATTTTTAGACTTATTAAATGAAGGATTAAAAGTTGTATAATTATTCAGATATGTAGGTGTTAAACATTATTTGAATGAAAAATAATCTTGGTGTATATTTGAAAATAGAATTAGTATGCATAAATAAAGAAAAAACGTGTTTTTATTTTGAAAAAAGAATTAGTGTGCATAAGTAAAGAAATAATTATTTTTTATTTAATTTTTTAACATGGCAGGTTCTTTAGATCCAGATTATCAGTACTTAAGTTTTAATTAGGAAGAACATATTAGTTTTTGTGTTGCAGTGTATTGCTTGTGCGGAGTAATTTTTCAGTCTTGACAGCATGTTGAAAAACATAGAGGTAACACAGATTTATATGATACAAGACCATTTGGATAAGGATAATTGTGAATAAGATTACAGGGAAAACGGTTTAATGATTATGAGTTATAAACTATTAAATGATTTTAAATAATGAGTTCTAAATAAGAATAATTAAATTGATCTTCACTTTCTGTTAGTGTGTATAAATTTGTCTTATGCATTTTTATGTTCTTAATGATGTGGATTGTGTTGTGTTATTTTATTGTGCTAAAATTAATAAGCATGTAAAAATAACCCTTGCTGACAAAGGCAGATGATTCTGTCCAGGGAGCAATTTGTTTAAGCGTTAGTAAGCATAAGTTAATTCATTTTTGGTTTTTGTTCAGGAGATGAATAGCCTGGTTGCATGAATTTTCGTAATAACATATAACAATTCTTACTAATATATCGCATAAATATGGGACAATTTTAATAAAAGGCTGATAGCAGTAGTATAATCAAATAATCCAGTTCATTCAGAATTGAATAATGCATTTTAATTCAATCCTTTGGGTTGCACCAAAGATTCTTTTGATATTGATCCTCGGCTTGGCTTTTATGCCAACTATTAATATTGAAATGTGTTACCAGATTTTATAAATTTGATCTTCATTTTGTTAATCTACACTAGTTCTAAAAATAAAGGAAAAATCATAAAAATTGCAATAACTCATTCAAAAATAAGCCAGTACGTATAAAATTTGAGTATGTTGTCAAAGAAGAATTGCTGAGTAAAACTGCAGTATGCAAATTAGTGGTGCTATAATCAAAATATGTCATGTGCAAGGAACATAAAATTGTATGTTTCAGAGCAAGCCTGCAAATTTTGCTGTGATACCGAGATAAGAAATCTGGGATAGCTAATTTGTAACCATGACCTCCAGATATATTTGCGTGAAGAACTGCAATGGAGAACTATTGGGAGACTAGAGGCAGGACAAAGTCAGACAGAAGTGCCCAGATGGCTAAATGAGAGTTCTTCTATGGATTGTAGACTTTGGAAACAATTTCTAACCACAGATTCAACATTCAGGAGGTTCAACCAAGAATGGCTGAATGCTGATAACCAATATTTGTTGTTATGCACATGAAGAAATAGAACCTCAACTCGGATCCTCCTTTGCTGCAGCCACTGGAAGGCTGGTGTCAATGTCAACCATGTGTAGAAGGATTCATGAAGGTCTGCAGATGAAGGGACAGTCATTTGCGTCCCTCTCATGTCACGTCACAGAGGGAACATTTGAGGCGATCACATCAGCATGTCCACTGGGCAGCTGATCAATGAAGGGCTGTTTTGGATGAGTTCAGATTTAGTTTGCAAAGTGATAGTAGGTATTATTTGATTTGGAGAGAATTTCGAACCCGTTATCATCCATCAAACATCTGTGAAAGAGATGCTTCTGAAGGAGACAGTATTTTGGGGTGGTATCATTTTGGGTGGACACACAGACCTCTGTGTCTTTCCACATAGAACCATGAATGCTCAGAACTACAGAGATGACATCCTTGATGTTTATGTATGCCTTTATGTCGAGGCAATAGGTAATAATTTCCTGCTACAGGAAGACAGTGCTAGACCACACAGGGCTGGCATCATGGATGATTATTTTCAGCAGCAAACAGTTCAGCACATGGAGTGGCCAGCTCAATCACCAGAACTTAATCCTATCGAGCATGTATGGGATGCTTTGAGAAGATGTATAGCTGCTTTCTGTCCTCCTCTTCAGACTTTTACCACGCTTGCAACTGCTTTGCAAGGGCAATGGCTCTCACTTCCTACGGAACTGATAGTCTGCATAATTGAAAGCATTGCAAATCATTATATGTGTTGTATTGCTTCTAGAGGAGATCATACTCCATATTGAAGATAATTTTCCTATACCAAACTGGCACATCCAATTTGTTCATTTTATACATATTCTAATTTCTATTACACCATAATTATCTGTTAATTTCTTTTCATGTTATTTTGTACCTTACTATGTGTTGTATACTATGGGTCAATTTAATTAAATTCTATGTCTAACTTTTTGAGTAATCATCATTTTTGTGATTTTTTCCTTAATTAATGATAACCAGTGTATATAGTTTGTAGTATTATTAGGTTTACCTAATTGTTATTCCTATTGTTATAAATTGGATAATAGTCTGATTTGTGGTATATATAGCCTAATAGTTTATTTTTAATTTTTTCTTTCCTGTCAGTGACCAAGTGTTGGACTTTCAGTTTGATGAGAAAAAAGTTAATTTCAAGGCAAAACTCTTAAGCTGCATAGCTTTTGTTAATTTCTTCCTGCAAGTTTTTATCAGTCAAGATGCACCCACTACACCATTGTTTAATCTCTGCATACAAGTGTTTTAAGCAGCGTACATTTCTTACTGTAAATTACTTTATGTAAATAATTTAAGGACCCCTTCTGCTTTTGCAGGTTCTGCCCAAACGTCTGTGTGTGATATTCCATTTTTCCTTCAAGCACCAAATTCTGATATGTTTATTTCACAGTTTGAAGATCAACCTAAGAGAACTTTCACATGCTCATTTTGTGGAAAAGTATTTCTTAAAGAAACTTCTTTGAGAGAACACCGCCGCATTCATACAGCAGGAAAAATGACTTGTCCTTGTTGTGGAAAAAAATTCTATCATAGAAGTAGCTTTCATACGCATTTGCGAACTCATACTGGTGAAAAACCTTTTGAATGTGAGCTTTGCCGTAAAAAATTCACTCAGAAAATTCACTTGCACAAGCATATGTTTACGCATACAGGTGAAAAGCCATTTGCCTGTGCACTTTGTCCTAAAAGGTTTACTCGAAATGAACAATTGACTAAACATTTGCGGACACATTGGAATTTAGCTTTTAATATATAACATATTTTATTAAACGCAAAATTGATTTAACTATAATCAATCTTATGGTATGATTTTGTGTATTTTATTATGAATCCTGGCATTTGATTCAGGAAAAAAATGCTGAACATAAAACTATTTATACTTATTTATTACTTGTTATATACTTATTTATTACCTAGTTATATAAATGTTGGCTTTTTATGGCTATAATAAATTAAAAAGCATTCATTTCAATATGATAAGAGTTGAAGCTTTTAAATTTTATGATGAGAGATGAAAATGTGAAATTTATTGCAAAATGCACAATATGAGGCTTCCTGTGCTTTTACATATTTTAAAATTAAAGTGTGTGAAGAAAAAATTGTATTTTTAACAAAAATTAAATTTTAAAGATAACTTATTTTTAAATATATTTTCTGCATGAACTTCAGAAAGTCATTGAGTTTCTTAACTGCCTATTTAAATTATGCAAATTTTGCTTGTATATAAGTAAATTTAGATGGCTATATTTACAGTTTTAATCTTGAAATCCTTGTAATCACTGAAATTTTATTTTACCATTCGAGCATTTGAAACATAATCACACATACTAGAAGTACTGTGTATGTTCTTCATGGTTCAGTTATAAGTTTTAGTGCACTTTTCAATTAACTCTGTCAAATATATGCTGTGTGTACTCTCCAGGTTATCATGAAATAAATACTAATTTTCATTTCCTAGTTAAAGGTCACCTGACTTCTCAAGTTTAGAAGTGTGTAGAAAAATATTAGAGGACTGACATTTTCTTTTTTTCTCATTTTTCTTGACTACAGATAACCTGTATTCAAATAATTTTAATAAAATGTGAAATTATGGTTTCATTTCTATTTTATTCTTTTTTTTTTTGTTCTGAAAAGGCTGTTCTGCCAATTAGGAGTTAATTATCCAGTAAAATTCAATAGAACTTATTAATTTTACTATCTACAATGTTTTAGTGCATGTATTACTTTGAAATGTAAGGGAAAGATATATGGGGATATGAAATATGTAAATGTATTTCCATACAAATTAAAATTCATTATATTGAAACACTAGAATATACTTTTGAAGTCTTCTAAAAATATTACCATTTAGTTTCTCAATGTTGTTCTATTATATGTATTAAGAATGCAATTAAGTGCAGGATTTGAAGAAATGGTGCACTAGTGCTTAGGAAGCAAATATGGGAAGAGGTGCTCGAGTGCCTCAGTTGGCATTTAGGATTGTGTTAATCCTTTCGGTCCTAGTGGGCTCATACATCCAAGAGATTAGATTTCATTCCCTAATGGGTAAATAAAACCCACTTTTAAATGGGTTGTTTAAACTTTTGCAGTGTTTTTAAGAAATTAGGGGACAAATACATGGCTAAAGAAACCTGGCCTATTTGCCAAATGTGTTAGGTTGCACTTTGTAAAGACTGCTTTGTGCCATATCATACTTAACTTGTACTGTAAGAATAAAATGTTTGGTACATTTCATTTAACTTTATTCACATGCAGAGAAAGGTTATTATCACAATATCTTAGACAATTGGGACAAATAGTCCCAATTGACAATACAAGTAGGACATATTGTCCCAGGAGATTTCCAGGAAATGGATAAAGTTAAAAACTTTAAACCCATATTACACTTTAGTGTGTCAACATTAAATTAAACTATATTTCATAGTTAAATTTTAATCATGCAAAAGTTGGGTAAGACTGTGAATGTTATTACATCAATTTCATTTTTAGTCAAGTGCCAATTTCATTTTTATTGAAAATGAAATTTAGAACACCAATTTCATTTTTAGTTTTTTTCATCAAAAGTCCTGTACATCATTATGTGTTTTTGGTTCCAAGTTCTTTTTTAATGTGAGAAATTTTATTACTATTGGGTTATTGGAGATACCTAATTATTTTATGAAGTTTTAGCTTGATGGCATTTAAAATGTGATTATCGGTAAATCGAGTCTTTAAATTGGAAAGTATGCCACAAAAGCTATAATTGTTGAATTAATATGGCATTTTCATTTAGTATCTTTGCCTATCAGAATAATTGTATAATCCCAATAATATATACATAGTGTGACATGATAATGAGAATAAATTAAAAACTCTTAGAACTAATATTTAAAGCTACATGTCAGTTTAAAAGTTTTTTGTTATCTAGGAAAGCAGATTTTTTTTAAAACTCTTTTTAGATAGAAGATGAGTTTCACCAAAATTAGTGTGGGACTGGAGACTATTGCAAATGGTTTCTTTTGCCATGTATACTTAGCTTCAATCTTCATAAGAGAATTCGTATCTGTGTTATATAGCTGATGGAAGGCTGTAAATTTTTAGTATCTAGAATTAAGAAAATAGTTTTTAATGTGCTGTTTTAAGTCATGCTGTTAAAACCTATTGCCTCAAACCCTTAACAGTACTCTGCTCATGACAACAATTTATGACTTTGAAACAAACGTGTATACTGACTAATGTTCCTGTTCTCCATATTTTTCATCATGAGACCATTTTCTCTTTCCAAAACTGAGACTATATCTTGGGAAAAAAAAAAAAAGTTCTTTTTTTGCTGAAAAATATCTAGAAAGCTGGGATTTTCACTGTTAAAGTCATACCAAAAATAAATATTCTAGAAGTCACAGGAGGTTTTTTTTTTCTTTTAAATTGTCTGATGCCACTGATAGCATCAATATCAAGATGATGGTTTAAGTGATATTAAATTGGTATAAATTCTGTACTTAAAAATATATATATATAATTATTAAATTACCACTTATAGTAGTACTGTATTTCTGTATATACTTAGTTTTGTTATCTTTTATAATAGCTGCATGTAAACCCAATAATAAATATATACTTAAAATTTATCTAATGTACATAATTTTTTAATCTGCTTGTATCTGCTTGTTGGTGATAGTAAATGATACGATGTTTTCTTTAAGTCTCTAGTTATTTAGGAAGCTTAGAAGATAAACTAAGTTTTGAGATGCAATTGTAATCTATTGTTATTGTGATAAAAGATATGAATATATTTTTAAATTGTTTATTTTATTCCTTATTTTCATAACTCTCTGTCTTTCTAATCAAAGAATGGTTATTATTAGATGCATCTCTGTTCATACACATCTAGTTTTTATTTATGAATTAATCTGTTTTTGTATTGTATACATGTTGTGCTTTGCTGCAAGCAAATAATTCAATCCTTTTTATTTTTATTTATTTAAAATACTAGATTTCGGAATATTATTAAACCAAAGTTTAGAGCTTATGTTATTGCAAATCTACATCCATTGTATTCATCTAGTGCAGGGTTGGCAAATCTTTTTTGATTAAGTGTCCTGGTCAAATTACTGTTTATTATTTTCAGGCGTCCAGTGTTCCACTTATTATATTTCTTTTTTAAAAATCATCTTTAAACTCTGCTTTGATTTGAAACTATCAAATTGTATTTTGTAACTATATTTGCTGTTTAGTTATTAACTTATTAGTTATTAATGCTTATTATAGGGCTGCCATGCTCATGCTTATTTTTGAATCTGCTTTTTATGGCCATTAGTCTTGAAGATTTTTTTTAATGTTTTCAGTGAATGTAAGTCAGTAAAAGCAATTCATATGTACCTGTGCCACTGAAGTACTTGTCACATGTCATAGACTTACCATCCCTGGTGTAGTGCATCTTTTAGTGTACATTAATTGTGCTGCAATTTATTCCCTGTAAATGCACTGTTTTGGCATGAGTAATGTGAGAAAAAAATTAAAATGAATGATTTTAGGTAAATCAACATTTATGCCTCTTATATATATATATATATGATTTAGAATTTGTGTATTTGTGACAGTGTAAAATGTAAAATTGTTTTCATTGGTTTACATTATGGTAAAGATTCAAATTCTGATTTCTGTGTGGAATAACCTAGATTATTCACTTACCTTTGATTACATAGTTCCATTTTTTGCTAAACAAATTCATAATCTGTTCCTTTAGTTTCAATAATTTTGCATTAATGGATGAATTATTTTAAAAGCATGTAATTTATGTGAGTTTAGCATTGTGTTACTACGCAGTACTGTTGTTGCAATATCATCACTTTTTTAGTTCGATTCAGATTATACGTAATCAACATTTAAGTGGAAGAACAAGAAAAATTCTCCAACTTCCTGTGTTACCTCAAGAACCCTCTAAAGAAAATGCAAGTGATCCTGATCTTCATGCTAATTTAGAAATCGAGATGAGAGTGAAATTAGAATCAGAAACTGATGATAATTTTATACACTTATTATTATTCTTAACTCTATTGATGAAAATTGTATAGCCGTAAAGAAAATGCTATTATTAATATTTAAAAAAGTAACACATTTTAGTGATTATTTAATTTAAAGTTTATTTTATAACTTTTTATAAATATTAAATTTTTTTCCCTAAGTAATTAGGTAAAAAGACCTAATAACTTACAAATTTGTATATTCTTTATTGAACAAAGGGCATGTAATTTTTTTTAATTTACATTTATGGCCTCTTACAAGGTTTTGAGTCTTGTTTAATAAAAATTTTTATATTAAGTACAGATTCATACTTGATGGTCTTTTTTTCCTTCATTTAATTGTATTATTTGTTATAATCATAATAAGTAAATGAATAAATCCTGAAACTAGATCATTGATAAATTAATCAAAATGCTTATTTCTGCTTTAGTCAAACTGAACACATTTTCTGAAAAAGCAAGCCTAATTTTATTAAGGTGTATTGAAGGTTTAAATGTGTGATTTTTATTTCCCTTGATGTTTCAGATTTTTCTCTGCGAGAGTTTGCCGAGAGTTCTTATGATCCTTATTATGTGCAGATGGAACAAGAAACACTGCAGGATGATTCACCATCGAAAATTTGGAAGAAACACATCCGCCGGGACAAGAGACTACGAGGTGAATCTTATATTGGATTCCGTGGAGTTGAGCATGCTGCTCGACCAATGCTTGCATCTCCTTGCTACAACAAAAGCAATCATCAATGTAGTGCACTGATAAGTGAAGCAGAAAGGCAAAACATCTATAATAGTTTTAGAGCTCTTCCAACAATCAATGACCAGCGTTATTTCATTGTACAGCATGTGAAGAAAACACAAAAAAAGAAAGCAACAAGTGGTGATTCCTCAAGAAGAGAAAATACCAATATCTATTCTTTTGCAGTAAATGGTGAAAGTATGAAAGTTTGCAGAGAATTTTTCATGGCCACATTAAATGTTACTGATGCCTTTATTCGTACTTCTTTGAGCAAAATATCTAGCTCTGGAATACTTCAGCCAGATCTCAGGGGACATCATCCTCCACATAATAAATTTTCTCCAGAGACAGAAGCTAATATTCGGGAATTTATTTTATCATTTCCTATTACAGAATCATATTATAGCCATAAAATTTCAGATAAAAAGTACTCTAGTGGAAATCTCAGTGTTGCAAAAATGTATAAGATGTTTATTGAACACTGTAATGAAAAACAGTTGCGAAAGGTTTCTTTTGAGTCATTTCGAAAGATATTTAGGGAATACAATGCAGGGTTCTGTCATTCAAAAGAGGATTAATAAAAGAAATGCTTAAATTTCATAGCTTGCTTTTGAATTAAGCATGATAAAGAATTTTATAAAGTTTCCTTGAATCTTGCAGAAAAAGGTCATGAATGAAGATATGGCAGTAAAATGTTGGTTCTTAACGATCAATTTTAATTATCCTATAATTTTCACCTTGGTGTAATCATAAATGAACTGAAGGAAATGCAGGCACAAACTTTTCACTTGCATAAACTAGCTGATGTATTATTATTTTGAATTATCAGTCTTTTGCAGTTTTTGATGTGTGAATTAATAGTAAGGTAAATCACATGACAATAAGTATTACAGAAGAAATTGTGAGAAAAAGGTTAAATTGAATTGTGTTTGTTGAAATATAATAAAATGAAAACAAGCAGTGTGTCTGGTATTTTGGTTATTGGTAGGGTAACTGACTTGTATATAATTTACAAGGCAAAAAAAAATGGAGTTTCAAATTTGTACCCCCCTTTTTTTTCTAAAAACATCTAGTTTGGCGATAGACAAGATTAATTTTCTGGGCTGAGCATCAGCAAATACAATCCAATTTCAGTCTTTTGAAAAAAAGATTAAAAAACAAAACAGCTATCAGTATATCTCTAAGGAGATGAGTTTTAAGTTACTCAATTCATATAATACAATTTGCAAGTTTCTGTCATTCTTCTGGGATATAGAAATTTATGAAAATTAGTTTTTCACAGGAAAAAGATTTTTGCCTGTAATGAAAAGAGATGCTCAGTATGATTGCAAAGATTAAAAAGAAATCAATCATAAAATGCGAAAAAGGCTAGCTTACCAATAAAGAATCAAACCTTCTAAGTCCTTCTAACCCACATTAGATATGTGATATGTATACCTAGAGAATGCTACAACTTCATCTTGAAAAGACCAATAACAAAAGTGTGTGGGACAATTTATCAGTGTCCAGTGCTAAGCAAAAAATCTGATTATGAAGATTGGAAACCAAAAATTTCTGATTATGAAGATTGGGAAACAAAAATTTTTTCCTGCCAATTCTTAACTGCTTTTATAATTTCAGTTCATTAATAATTCGATGCGATTATAAGTAAAATTTTACATATAGGATTTTTTTTTTCCATAGATGGTCTTAAGGTGTTCCCTAAAAATGTTTTTTAGGCAAACTTGAATAAAATAATAAAAATTAGGAATACATGTTTTTTATATGTCAAACCTTGAAATTTTTATCTCAAAACATCAGTTTTCAGATTCTTACTTTTGTACAGTGCTTGGCAATTATGCTATTCATGAATTGAATTTTAAATCCTTAAAATACATTTATTATGGTTTTATAATTAAATTTTGTTGAATAATGATTACAAATATTTAAAAAATATTAGAAAGATTAATCCTTTCTAAGAGATTAGGAAAGTAATAACCTGAAATAAGTATACCCAAGAAATATGCTGTATATTGTATATTTCCTTCTGTTTTAAGTCAGCCTTCTGGACACTTCTGAAATATGAAAAATGGTCAGCTTTTATTCAGACGTAATTTGTTTTACTAAAGTCACTCGTTGACTAAGTGATAATTATATGATTTTTGCTTAATGTCTGGATTTGTGGTTTCCATTGTGGGGTATACGTGTCCCAAGAGGTAAAGAAGTAAACTCACGATCAGGTACAAGGAATGTATAATCATGTATCACATGAGTGTGAGGTTCTCTCACTGGTCACTGTGTCTGCACATACGTATAAATTAATATTACATATTATACTATATTACATTACATTATATGGGGTATAACTTAGAACTATTTTCATCTTAGAGAAACACAATCAAAAAAGTGCAGAAATCACTGATGTAGATGAAAGTATAAGTTCAGCTGCTTATGATGAAATCAGAGAAAATCTGGAATGAAATCCAGCGTATGTTTAATCCTCTGTTTCTCTTTACAGGTATTCACTTTGATATTAAAAACATGTAAATGTAAGTAATACTCTCCTGCTAAAAAAATAAGCAACAAAGGTAAAACACAGAATAAAACAAAAACTATTTAATGGATATGTGTGAAATTGATCCAAGAGGCTGATGTGGCATTACTAGACTGCATATCAAACAGTAAAACAAAGACATGCAAAAAAATATGTATTACGACCATCACATTGCAAAAAACCAAATGAATCAGAAGAATGTGCATTGAAAACATCACTCTAATAGTGGATATGATATCCTTTAGCTGAAATAATGCTTGACAGCTGTGAGACAAGGTAACAGTAGTGTCGATCACTTCTTCTGTCAGTAATGTTCATTCCTGTAGAAATGCATATTGGAGTTCGTGGAGGTTGCCTGTTAGCAGACTGTGACCTGCTATCCATCTTCTTAACATGTTGTACACCTGCTGTATGGGATTCAACTCTGGTGATCTGGCAAGCCATGGCAGATGTGGAATGGTTTTATTAAAGTCCACACCACTCGAACTGTATGCAGTCAACTGTTATCATCCATAAATTTTCCATTGGTACCCATTGTAATGATAAAAGGATGCAGAAGAGGGTGCAGAGGTTCATTGTGATATCGAATGACTGTCACAGAACCACGAGGAGTCACATAGAGGTTGTTGCGTCCATTCATTGCTATCCCAGCCCATACAAATAATCCTTCTTCTCTGTAATGGTCTCTTTCGACAATGTTCGTCGCCCAATAGCATATCCCTGGCTCTTGCCATATCATTGCCCTATGGGAATCGTTCTGGACGTTAAATTGAGATTCATCCATAAATCATACTCTTTTATGGATGAGTCTTTATGTGGCGTCACTGCTCTGGTATCCAACTGCAATGTTCACGGGCCCAATTCAGTGTGCTCTGACATGCGATGGGGACAAGGGAACACAAACCACAGGCATTCTGTTGTACAGTCCACCTTCATGCAATTGATGCAACACAGTTTGGCATGATATGAGCTGTCCTGCTGTAGCAGATAGATGTGAGGCTAGCTGCCATGCTGTTCGCGATCTACAGTGTCTTGTACATACCGTTATGAAGCGATTGTCAGCCATTGTGGTAATCCTCCGGTATCCTGACCCACATGTTCTGCAGAGGTTTTGATCCCTTTGTTAACAATTCCACAGCCTGTTGATGACACTACAGTGCACATTCAGCTGTCTTGTAAGAGCGGATTGTCTTGCACCAGCTTGCAACATCCCTGCAGCATATGGTGTCATCATGCATATGGTGTCTTCGGGTAATTCTTTCCACTTTGGCTATCTTGGATTACATAGAACTACCACTACTTGTGAAGTGATGCATAGGCGTGCCCATTTTTAAGGCATTGTGGTGTGATTGCGATTTTGAGTTTTATGCTAAGTATGGTTACCTATTTGCATTTGGTAATACAACCTCTACTTCATATGAAAATTGTATGTTTTGAATCCCCTTTTTACATTGGTATCTTTTTTATTAACACTTGTTGCTTACGTTTTGAGCAGGAGTGTATTTTGTAAGCTGAGGACTTAAGGTTTTCTTACAAATAATAAAAATGAAGTTTGCTTTGTTATGTCTCCATTTTAAATAAAGCCATTAGTAATATATGCATTCATTTTACTAAGATAAACATTAAATGCATTCTTATCCTGGAAGTTCAAATGTCAGTTTGTTTTGTGTTCTAAAATTTTCAAATTTCAAAAGAGGAAGTGCTCTAGGTGATACTGTATTTTGTTATGTTGAACCATGAAATAAAAAGCCAGATTTGTAGAAAAAAATTTACCATTTAATGATAAATTCATGTAAGATGTTGGTAAAACTATTTAAATGTATAATATATACTACAAACTTATTTAATCCTTTTTTTTTTTTAAATGCACTCTGTTTCAAAAATTTTGTCTGGTAATCCTTACTGTGCATAATATATTTCGTTATCTTTCATTTGATTATTCGCTAGAAGCTTCTGTAAACTCTATTAACTAAATTCAGTGGTGCAAGAGCCCTAGCAGGCCACAGCCTGCGGTGCCTTTTTTCTGCTTTCCTGACTTTAGGCCCCGCAGTGCATCAACATATGCCCTGGACAAGTGGTCAGTTTCTCGCATAACCCCTGGTTTTAGTCCCAAGTAAACTTGGTACTCATTTTATCGACCCACTTGAAGGAGGAAAGGCTGAGTCAACCTTGCCCAGTCCGGGGATCGAACCCCGGACCTGTGGTGCTACTGCACAACGTGTTAGCCACTTTGCCACTGGGCGGTCTGTAAACTTCTACAGTGACCAAATATTGGAAAGAATTTTTGCATATCATGTGCTTTAGAAATATCTGCTTTATACGAAACTGCAGGTATGACTTTTTATTTTGCTTACATTGTTGTAAATAATATATTTTTGGTTATCAGTGCCAAATTTCTCAAAAACAATTAGTTTCTGTTGCTTTTCAAAAGCATTTCAGAGATGGAAACTCAATAAAACACATTTCTGTGGGAGAAAGTGTATGGAATGATAAAGTTGAGATAACCAAATATCAGATTAACACTACAAAATCCTGTGAAGCTAGTAAGTGATATGTAAGTCAGGATAGAGCTAGTACTTGCTCACTAGGAACACATAACCTGCTCATGACCTTTTTATTTTTCAAGTTAATGTTTTCAAGCTAGAATCTGCAAACCCTTTGCTAAGAGCTTTATGTGTCTTCTGAGAAACTTGGATTGTGTTTAATCTGGGGGTTTTTCATATATTTTCTCTTTAACTTCTGTCCCTTTTTTTTTTAGAACAATTTTTGAAGGGCTAAAAAAAGGAAGAAAACTGGAAATAAATAAAATATAACAAAAATACTTACATTAATTATTATCAATTCCATTTTGAAAAGAAGTTATAAATTACAAGCATTTTAATTTAATAAAATCACATCTTAAACATTGGCAGGTTTGTATTTTAGTTTCATCAGAGTATTTGTCAGATTTGCAGATCTGTTCAGAAGTTTTTTTTCCTTTGAATATTCAAATATTTAGCTGAGCATAAGAAATGGATCACTGCAATGATTAAACTTTCATTATGTTAGTTCTGAATCTTTTCCTTCTGCTCTTATCTACAGAGCATTCAAGTAATGAAAGAACATGTTCAGCATTTTCATTAAACTCTTTAAATAAAAGCTGAGTTCTTTGCTTCAGATTAATTCAATCCATAGACGGGAGAGATGTGAGAAATGATGTTTACCATTCTCTAATGTATTTAATGGAGGGATCATAGAAAACTTCTACATAGCTTTGAAGTTGTACTTTTTCCTAATTCTTGTATGTCTCACATTTTCTGCTTTCTTGAAATTAAACTTTTTCATATATTCATATTTTTGTTGACTTTATGAGTTTCTCAAAGAACTCAGGATCATATACTTCTCTAAAACAATCTCAAGTATGAAGATGCTTGGGATTAGGAAATAATTATCTTATTATATTTGAGTATTGTTAAAAGATTTAACACCTATAATAATGCAGTTCTGAATCATGGTAAGTAATGATTTAATATGCAGTATTTGCTATTCCATTTACTTGTGTGTTAGAAATTATTTTAAATTTGTGTGGTAAGAGTTTGACATTCAAAAGATAGAAGATGAAATGGTTTACTGTCTGTAAATATTTGTTCTAGTTGCTGTCACTTGTGCTTGTCATTCAAAATTTGCATAATATTAAGTTTACATGTATAGCAAACTGTTGTTAATAATTAATGTTGTTGAAGCTTTTATTTTCTGCTGACTGATGTTGAAATTTGGATATATTCGAAGTATTAATACCTTCTGTAGTTAAATCTTATATTAATATCTTCTTAATCACCAATTATTATTTGAGACTTAATTGGCATCTGAAGTAGTAATAACTTCTATCTTCTGTTTGTTGTTGGTATAGCTAAATTAGTTTTTCATTCTGTGTAAAAAATATTCTTTACATTTTGATTCTATTTACTGTCCTCAGTGTATAGAGTATGTAAATGTGTAGCATTGTGTAACTGCTTTAAGCAATTCATGCCAGTTCAGTTTAATATATATATATATATTGCTCTCCTTTTATATAGTTGCATTATTTCCTAATCTGATGAACTTTGCACATTAGAAAAATATTTGACTGTAAGAATAGTGTCTGGGTTTCTCATTTCTACAAGCAATTTTTCTGAAAAATGTAAAACATTAAATTAAGTCCCTTAAAAAATAACAAAATTTTAATAGTATAATTAACAAAGGCTCTTTTTTAAAGCACTAATTTTGTCCTTTGATAAGAATAAATGGACGTTTGTAGTTGTGGTATTAAAAACTTATGAGTTCTTTTCTTGACAAGTTTTCCACCATATCAAGATAAGATATCACGTAGCATCTTTCATTGTTGACATTTCCATTAACATTGCATTATTCATATAAATTATTGTGTTGTTTTAGTGGCCGTAATTCTGAGCTATTTCTTTCATATATTTGCTAAATATTGCTAAGTATTTTGGAGCAAGTAACATTCTCAAATGTTGAAAACTTTATATAAAAATAATAAGTCTTTTTTTCGCAGATGCACCTTCAGATTTTATAATTATCAGCATATGAGTCTGTCAGGTGTAAACTTGGCACATCCCATTCAATTGCAAGCACTGTAAGATTCATTTAAGCCCTGAGTGTTTATAGATATTGAGAAACTACTTTGAAGAGGAATTCTAAGTCATTTATGTGTAATCTTATTAAAATTATCTTAGTATTTTTTTGTTAAAGGGGTGCCAATCATTTAATATATGCTAAAATGTGCTAGCTTGTTTATATTGCATCATGTTAGCTGCAGTGTTTGATTTAAGCTGTGTTAGATTTATTGTTCTAAGCAAAAGCTTCAAAGAATTGCTCAAATTCAGAATCTAGCACTTCGGCATTCTGGACAGTAAGCACTGTATATATTATATTGTATGATTCATTACTGTTATTATGAGTTCATTTATTTTCTGAAGCTTTATGCGTCATTAGAGTTGCCACCATCTAATTACATTTCATGCCAGTGTTTCCATTTGACACTAATTGCCATTCTGTTAATAGAAAAGTATCATTCTCTCATAAAAATTTAAGAATGATTAGCAATCTAAAAATCATTTAAATTGTATTAAATAAAACATTTTAAAGGAACTTATTTCTCCACAAGCAATTCTATTAATTCATTTTGTATAATTTTTGTATTTTGTATCATATTTAAGATTAAAATATGTTCATTTGATGTGTTTTTTAATTTATTGCAACTGGCATACATAATTTGATTTTTAAAAATGAGTTATTTGTAAAGACAATTATTTATTTAGTTTTAGATGCTTGTCTATGAAAATTATTTTTTACATATGTAGAGAAAAATGTTTAAAATAAAATTTAGTAAATTAGGTTAAGAAATTAAATTTATTGAAATTTAATATGAATATTGTTGTAAGAAGAATTATCTAATG
>KK113854.1:868532-884283 GCA_000611955.2 Stegodyphus mimosarum
ATTTATTAAGTGGGACTTTACACAATTTAATTGTACAAATGGCCAGGTGAGCTGTTTGAAAAATTATCAGTCAGCAATTTTATTTAAAATTTGCTGATTTTGATCACTTCTTAAAAATCTATAGAAAATGTTTCTGTAGCATTGTTGCAAAAAGAAAATTTTACTAATTTGATGTTTGATTTACAAAGACTGCATGAAAAACCTTTTTCAAAACTCTTGTATATCTGCTTCTGAAACTATCCTCATAAAATTCTGAATCTTATTTAAAGAAATTTAATAAATGGTAGTAAGTATAAGATTAATATTTAAGAAAATAAAGTGTGTAGCTACTTCTCAAATATTATATATGCAAAAAGATGAGGAGAAGTTACTTTGCTTTTTTATTACTGTGCTTACTTGTAGTTGAACTAAATATTGTATTGAATATTAAATTTTCTTCTCCATTATTCACTCTTAGCTGTAGCAATAGAGTTTTTATGCCTTCTGTTAATAAATTTTATAAATGTTTTAAATGCATTTATTTTTAATGTATAACAAGTGTAAGATAAGCCATATCAAATAATTGGTATTATGGTAAAAATACAAGGGTAGACCAGTGTCTAATAATAATACTTTTATTCAGATACCTCATGTGTTACTTTTGACAGTTAAAGGTATAAATGTTTATAATACTGCTAAGCAGCAGTATATATAACAATATAATAAACTTCTTTGGAGTGTTTTTTTCTTGCAAAGTTTTCATAAAGTTACGCCACACACATTTTTATGAGCAATATATGTAAAAAAATTTTCTCCTGGGGCGAGATTTCATTATTTTTGTGTAAATGTAATAAGATCATTTTATAATTAAATATCTAACCTAATATTATTTTTCTTCACCAGTTTTATTAATCAAAATTCAATTAAATGAGGTTGCATCATATTCATTAAACTTGCAACTGTATTTTGCAGCATGTTAGATGTATAGATTTAATGCAGTTAAATGTAATATAACTTACACAGATAGGCCTTGTATGCTTAACCATAATCCAGTATGTGTTATTTCATTTTGTAAATGTATGTTTTTATTGTTTGTTGCATTTGTGCGTGCTATGAAATGTTAAGTTTTAATTATGCATTTCTTCATACAGAGTGCAGAAACAGATAACATGATACTTGAGAAAAAAAAAACATGGGTGCCATAAATCGATTTTTTGAATACTTGCATCCTGTTGACCATGGAAGCTGGTAACCATTGAAACATGAAAGTTCGCAGAGATCCTGCAAAAGTTGTGCCAATCATTATACGGAACTCAGAAGGAGCTGATGTCTCTTTATTTAATAAACAATCAATATTCAACACATTTTGTTTTTACGCTTCACAAAAAGGCTTTCATCAGTTTCTATTATTTTGTTAGACCCTCCAGTTTTATCAGAAGACCTGTTTAAAATGCTATGAATGCAAACTTCCCACAGAGGATTGTTTATTTCTCTTACTGTTTTGTTTGTCATATCCATATTCAGGTGACCATATCATGTGTAGTACTACACATGTTTTTTGATGATAAGATTTCATAATTTTGAAAATAATGAAAATAATGCATTGTTTGCTGCTCGCAGAAGGCAGAACCCAAATTTTAATCATTTGCTTGCAAGGGAAACAAAAATACAGCAATAACAGTTAATTCGCATTCATGTTCATGAAAACAAGGTCTAGCTTATCAAGAATCTATTAGGATTATATCAAACGAAAGTAGAGATATTATAATATTGCTTCATCATCCTTATTTGTAACTGATTCAAAATTGTGCTGCTTGGCTTTAGTTTCACGGTTGACAAGATAATATGTAAATAACGATTTCTGTTCCGATTAGTTGAGTTTTTCCCCTGAAGAAGAACATTATTTGTGATAATATGGAATCATCTTGCATGTTCTGTCAACTTTGAAACCTGCTTGTTAGAAGATCACATTTTCATTTTTGGTTCTTGAATGGTTTTGGGTGTAGCTGTTTTCTATTTTATTATAATGAGTGAACTCTGA
The DNA here is from genome assembly GCA_000611955.2 of Stegodyphus mimosarum. Taxonomy (NCBI): domain Eukaryota; kingdom Metazoa; phylum Arthropoda; class Arachnida; order Araneae; family Eresidae; genus Stegodyphus; species Stegodyphus mimosarum. The sequence goes on from KK113854.1 coordinate 870,553, forward strand.
AAACCAAAGTTTGTGTGGAATAGAATGCTTGTGTATACTGATTTCGTTTTTGTTGGTGTATCAGGGTTTTGATTAACTTAAATTCAGCTTTTCCCTTGAAATTTGGTATCCGTAAATCAACCAATGAATATTGGAATTTTGCACATACAGAAATGCAAATATAAAATGGCCTTTTTAAAATCGATGCAACTGTAAGTCCATCCTAGATTTGAGATATTTTAATATAAAATCTGCTGTAGCATACCAAGGACAATATGCAGGTATTTTTTTAAATGCTTCCATAGGCATAGGGACACAAGTCTGTGATAATTGAATAAGCAATTTTTTGAAAACTTGTCTGTTTACAAAATTAAAGAGAAAGTATTAACACACAAAATGAAATTGTGTAAACAACTTATGCCAAAAAAATATTTTTAATGAAACAAAAACAGTTGAGTTTTTTTATTGTAAATTTTGGTTTCTTTAGAATCATAAATGCTTCATTGTTTCACAAAAACATTTCACTTTTAAATTTGTGTAATTTTTACACGTAATCTTATTAGATTTAAATTGATGATTTAAAATGCAGAATTGCTAAAATCTCAGCCATTCTGGATCTTTGACTTTTCACTGTAATATAAATACCTTCCAATATGTAAAAATGCGTTTGTAAAAATTTCTCAGTAAGCAGGTAATCGTTTTATGTTTTACTCTATTAAATTATGTATCTACTTTCTTTAAAATTCATAATTGTTTACTGAGTTTATGTAATTACATTTTTGAAGTGTATTTTAAATGGCTGTATATGTAAAAAATCACTTGCATTATGTTGTAACATAATTATCAAACTCTTTGTTTTTTAGGTGAATTTCTCAGAAATACATTATCATCAAATATGCCTTTGATCACTGAGTCATCTTTTGAAGTTGATTCATCAGTAACTGAAACTTGGCATCTGCAGAGTGCATACTCTAAAAATAATTTAGAAGTAGCTTCATTTCCATCACAACCTAAATTACATGAGCGAAAAGCTGAATCTTTTAGCATATTTAATTCAAAGGATTTTGTTTGCAAGTTCTGTGGCAAAAGCTTTAAAAGAAATGCTTATTTACGTAATCATCTTCGTATACATACTGGAGAAAAACCCTTTCATTGTCAATTTTGTCCAAAAGCTTTTGCATCTCAACCAAATCTTATAAGGCATCTTTATATTCATACTGGGGAAAAACCATATAGTTGTCAATTTTGCAGTAGAAAATTTATCAGGCGGGATCAACTTGCTATTCATTCATGTAATCCAAGGTAATTGTTAACAACTGCATGCATTAAAGAAAAAAAAACAGTATGCATTTAAGATTTGTCAGTGGTATGCAGTATGTATCTGGTTGTAACAAAAGTTTTCCGCCAAAAAAATATTCTTAATGAAGTTAGGGGGGGAAACATGAAAGCAGTGTACCTTTAGTGCGGTAAGTGAGCACCACCGAGATCTATGATTGTCTGCCAACATTTTGATAGTTTTTCAAAGCCTTCAGCCCAGAAACATGGTGGCCACGAGTCCAAAAACAGAGCAACCTCATTTCAGACATCCTGTGCAGAATGGAAGATAGCTCTAGCAAGATGTAGCTGCAGGTGTGAAAAGAGTCTGAAGAAGCGATATCGGGGTTATGGTGGGTGTGGCAAAAGATCCCATTAGAGTCCGTACAGAGTCCAGCCAGTGAATGCAGACACATGTGATCTGGCATTATCTTGATTGAACATTACTTTTTTGCACCTGAACTCAGTTCGACATTTTTCCTTTATAGCATTGTCAGTATGGATTAACATCTCGCTGTACCCCTTACTGTCGAGGGTTTTATCATTTTCCAGATATTCTTTGTGGATAATACCACTGTAATTGCACCAGATACAAAGCATGAGCTTTTTGTTTGTCAAATTGCACTTTGCGACAATGCCGACGGGCTCTCTGGGTGCAGACAAAAAACCCCTTTTTTGGCCTTTGCTGCTTGACGTAAATCCACTTTTCATCAAAAGTGATGATCCGGTCCAGAATTTTGTCCTTGTGTTGATATTCAAGCGGATTAGGGCAGGCTCGAACATGTCTGTCCTTATCTGCTTGAGTCGGCTCATGCTGCACCCAGCGATTGAACTTGTACATCAGGTTTATGCGATGTACAGCGCAAATAATGGATATGGCACTGACGTCTAACTCCTTAGCAAGCTCTTGAGTGCTTCTTCCACAAGTTTTGTGCAGATGGGCCTCATCAACATCAGTATGCCGGCCAGAGCCCTCTGCTTCTTGAATGTCATAGTCCTTGTTTTTGAACTTTTGGTACCAAACCTTCACAGAGTCGTATGATGCAACATTAGTATCTAAAGCTGTACACATGGTTTGGTGACATTCTATCGCAGACTTTTTGCAACACAACTGGAAGCAAATGATGATTCTAATTTGGTAGTATGATAGTTTCATTTCAGACACCTTATACTTAATGATAATGATAATTTTTTACAAATTTTACAACACAGTATTCTAAAGAAAGTCTCTTTCAAATGCCAAAAATCATTTGACAAATTATGATTAAACATGCCAATGCAAACTGTTTGCACAGACGATGTTTACAGTGGCGGGAAAATTTTGTTAAAACCCGATATTTATTGAAGCATTAAGCTAATTGATAATAAAAATGTTCTCTTCCTATTCCTTTTCAGTAATACAATATTTTGCATATTTCTGTTATTTTTAAATCTTTTTCAGGTTTTTCCTGGTGACATGTTATTAACTGCAAAGTTTTTTTTATTGCAAAATAATTATTATATTTATTTTTTATGCATGCTTTTATTGTAGGGTAATCATAAAATTATTCACCTCATAATATAATACACTAAAGTCCCATACTGTGGATAATATTTTGTACACACAGAAATGCAGATATAAAATAGCCTGTTACTTTAAAATAAAAACTTCAAGGTTATTTTCTGCTGACGAGTTTGATTTGTAACCATGGGAACAAATGCTGCAGGAAAAAGATCTAGTTTCATAATTCTCCCATTCCCCCAACTGCATTTCTGTTTAGCATGTTTCAATTCATAATAAGCACACAAATGAAGGTTGACTTAAACTACAATCTTAAATGATATGGAAAAAATAAGTTCTGAGAGGTGGTGATGACATGATTTATGATCGTGAATGGGAGGCTGGCAATGGCCTTGAAATGCCTATTTTAAAGTAACAGACTGTAGTTAATACTGAATAAAAGTGAGTATTTGTGTAACATACATAAATGCAGTGAAGTTTAGTTGGTAAATTGTGCACAATAAGACATTACCAACCTCATGTAAAGAGTATTGAACAATGCACTGTGTGCAGTATTACAAATTATGTTATATATTAATGTATAATATATTGTACATTACAATGTGTCCTCTTTCTTTTGTGTACATATGATAGAACGGAATTCTGATTCCTTACTCTAATTTGCAAGAAACATGAAATACTATATAGTGATGCCTCTTTTTTCATGAATCATCTTATGACCAATTGCAATTATATGAAAATATGGAATCAAAAATATATATTTATGCACAGCATTATAATATTTGTATAATATATATATATATATACAAAAAGGTTAGTTAAGTTTATATAAGAGCAATTAAATATTGTAGACTTGTATCAATGTTTAGAATTGAGACTCTCGCAAATAGGCAACTTAATGTTTATTTCTTTAATTAAAAAAAAGTATTTTGGCTACCATAAATCATAGATATTGCATCAGCGAATATGACTGTATTTTGCTATCTCAAATCCATTTGAATTAATTTGCTGTACTGAACCCTACAATATACCATTAATTCAGAAAGCCAATATTTTGTAAATCTCAAATAAGAAACCTCCAATGTGCAAAAGTTAGTTTGATTTTTTCAAACTTTCGATAAGCACATCTTGTGCAATGTGAAGAAAACTTTTGTTACAGTATTACGTTGATTCTGTTTTGTAACTGATCTTTGCATTATAGCTTATATTCTTTATTTAAAAGAAATAGTTCATGGACTTTATATCTTTTGAACAAGGAGTTGGTGAGTAACATCATTACTGTCACTAATGAAAGTGAGCTCTTCCAAAAATCCTTATACACCTATTATAGCAAGGCCTTGTTCTTGCTGAAAGATATATAAGACACATCTACAAATTAAAAATGAGTCAAGTTCAGATATATCTACATGATTAACATCTGTTGGACTATCCGTGTTTTGAATCCGTGATCCGTGATTCAATTATGCATATATGAGAGTGTTCTAAATGTTTGTTTTGGAATATTAAGTATACATTTAGTAAATTCATGTGCAATTATTTTATCTATTGAATTAAAAGAATGTTGCAATGTTTCTAAAAAAAAGTTCATCTGTATTATATGTGATCATGAATGTCAAGTACAGATGTTGCTTATTGTGGTTTGTTTCTTTGAAGAGGTCTTTATAATATCTGCATTGTACAAAAGTAAAGCTTCAAGAACCTCTTGTAAATATATTTTTACTATTAATATCTGTAGTTTATTTCTTAGAGGATTATTTTTTTTAAGATGATAAAGAAATGAGTTCTATATTTCTGTAATCCTGTTTTCAAGAACATATGGCTTAACAGCATGTTTAATACAGAACTGGTGTCTTATATTGTGTCAGCTTTTGCATGAATGATTATGTTACTGATGGATTTGCCTGATCTAGTTATTTTAAATTCCCCTTATCCAAAAATAAATAGATTTTTCATGATCATCATCTTGTGATTATCTTGTGTCTTATAACTAGTGTCTTATATTGTTTCAGCTCTTGAATGAATGATTACATTGTTGATGGATTCTCCCAATATAGTTTTTTTTAATAGCCCCTTATCCAAAAATAAATAGATTTTTCATAACCACCATTTTGTGATGTGGTTATCTTGTAGCCATCATCATTGCTTTCTGTTGAAATGAATCCTATACTGATGAATTTATAAAGTTTTATTATGAGGTGAATCATTTATGTGGACTTTAAGACCTTCTTTTTTTAATAAAAGGATTTAACTTTCTTTGCTGTACTGTTTTTCTTTGTTGTCTTTCACTTTAGTTAAATATTTTAAGAACAAATTAAACTAAACTGAAGGATTTATTATTTGTCAATAGCTATCTATCTGTATATATATATATAGTGTCTTTTTCATAGCTTAAAATACTTTATAACTGTTATTACTGCATTTTAGACTTCTCGTCCTTTTATAGATCAATTCTTAAAAACAAAAGTAATTTAGAAAATGTATCAAATAATTGAATTCCGTTGTTGCTGAGCTTACAATATTTGATTCATTAAATTTAAAAAAATGTGTACTCATATTTAATTTCAAAAGTCTTAATACTTTACTGGAAATAGTAGATTTCATAAAATTTAATGCGGGCATTTATATACCTGTATATGTAAGTTTTGTAGGTTTTCTTCAGTGCACAGTTTTGTTCCTACAATTTTTAAGCCCTTCAGCTTTGAATTTTATTCACATGTCAGTGAGTTAATATGTTAGAAGCTTAATTATGATAATACGCTTCTCTGTTGAGCTTTTATTGTAAAATGTTTATTTATTTATTTCTAACTCATTCACAGATGTGAAAAGGAAGAAACCAATGGCTGCCACTGTTAGCTTGGGAAAACCTGAAGGCATTAGAATGATTTATGATGATAATTATGTATCTCCTGGTGCACAGCCTGCTGATGCTAATATTATTGATTATTGCGGAAAAGTGTTTTCTACAAATGACATTTTAAGTGAACATCATATACAGCATCCTGGTGTGCAGCACCAACAAATAAAGGGTATTCTCTTCATTTGTGAGCACTGTGGGAAAAATTTCAATAGAAGAGGTAACTTAAACACACATTTACGTATTCATACTGGACTTAGGCCTTTTCATTGCCAACTATGCGGCAAAACATTTTCCATGAAGCATCATTTAAATCAGCATGAACGAACTCATACAAAAGAAAGACCTTTCAGATGCAATTATTGTATGGCAGCTTTTACAATTAAATCTAGGCTAAAATCTCATGTGTGTGCTAGACATGGATACAAGGGAATGTATTAAATGTATTATAAATTAATGAGAACAACTTTCCTAAATTAAGAAATAAGAGTTGCTGTCATTTGTTTTATAGTAGTTCCAAGTTCGTGTCTTGTAAGTCGTGCACAGTTATTAGTTGAAAATTTGTAAATTACTTCATGAATGGTGTAAAAATGTGGCTTTAGTCAAGTGAAATTTGGATGAGTTCTGCTGTTTGTTATATAATTTGGAATTATTATTTATTCTGAAATTTGTACACTGAAATTATAATTTGTTGTGAAATAAAATATAAATGTATTTTTCCCCAAATGCTGTTTTTTTTTTAATGTATGTTAATTGCTTTAAAGAAGGTGTATTGGGAAATATATTATGATTTTAGCAGAAAAATTATTGGAGAGGTTTATCTCAATGCATTCAGTATTAAAGCATTTAAAGAATTTATGGTGTTGTCAGATTTATTAAGTCAAAAAAAATGACTAGAAAACTGCAGTAAATTTATTGCTGAAAAGAAGCTTTGAAGTGCAGCTGTAATGGATCCAGTTATTTAGGAAAAATTCTTCTCCAAAAAAATTTAACGTAGTAATATTCATGTAGAAGTGACTGAAAATACAGGAGGAATAATATAGCTGGGTTATGCAGAGAGAAATAAATGAAGCTTATTACGCTCTGTAATCTCCACAAGAAAAAAAAAAAAGTTGCTAAAAAAAGTTATATATTTGTAAACAGAGAGTTTATTGGTATGAATGGAGTTGTTCAATTTTGCTGTTGATTACATTTTAATGTCAGTTTGATATAAAGCAATATATCTGTTACCATAATCAAATTGTGCTAATGATGGAAATTTTGAAACAAGCTTATGCATGTAAAGGCAATGTCAATTTTGTCTGAACTTTTTATTTCATGTTTAATTAATTTTTCATACTGAATGTTTTATTTTTCATTGTAACAATGAAGTTAAATTGATAAGTCCATTCAGAATCTTTTAAAATTGTTTTGTTATATCCTTTACTTAGTTTAAATTTTATTGATAAAGTATTTTAAAATTACATTTAATCTAGATGTGTATATAATAGAATAATTCTCATATAATATCAAAATTAGATTATATACGGTATTGTGTGCATTTTTGAAATATGAATAATTGAACAAAAATGGTATTTTTGATAAAACAAATATTTATTATTTTAGAGTATAAAAAAGATCTTGCTAATAAAATTTTGCTGGAATTAAGTATAAAATTTTGGTGTAATAGTGTTTTAAGAGGAGTTTAAGAGACTGTGTACTTTATGATATTAAAAAAAATACATAAATATATTGTATTATTGTTTATAAATTATATTCTTATTAATTTAAAATTTTATTCATTTACTTTTTTTAGCTTTCAAAAACAAATTTATCTAAATAGCATATTATTATTATGCTTGTGTTATATATGTTTATAACAGCATGAAAAGGTTCGTATTGATGTAGAATGCAATCTACCACTTTTGTAATCGCATCCCCTGAATACTGAATCGTAAACCACCAAAAGAAAACTTTATCAATCTTGCAGGCAGTACTAATACTCAAACAATTGAATTGTGCTGGGTGATTTTGAAGCTTTATTTGATTTTGGTGCTAAAGATTGCTACACAGTTTGCAGAGTACTGCATCACAAGTGCTTCCATGTTTTCTTGCAGATTCATCAATAAAAGTGATTTTTAAGAAACACCCCTACTTTTGTGTTGTGAAAGTGGAAACAGTTTAAATTTAATGGAATTAAAATTTAATAGATTATTAAATTAATTTAAGGATTTATTTTAATTTATGTATTGTTAATTATATGTATTTATTTCATATTTAAAAATAATGTATTAATTGCATCATTTAAGAAATGAATAGCTAGCAAAAAGTGGTAGATCACATACTACATCAATACCGAAAGGTTGCAATGCATTCATGCAACAGTTATTTTGAAAATTATTTTTGTTAAATAGCACACATTTGAAACTTTATAAATTTTAAAATTCAAAGCATATTTAAATTAATCATCAGTTAAAACAAGTTTTACTTAGTTATCTATTCAGTTTGTAGTTAATTTGATAGTTAATAATGTGATTAATTTGATCTATAAATATTTCTCATGTTTTATATTTAATCCATTTACTAAACTAAATATTTCTATAATTAAATAAATTATTGTTATTGTTTAGTTTATTGTTTATTTTTAACCTATTTGATCTCTTATGATGATACTGATGTTCTGTGAAATTTCAGAATCTGAAGGGATTGCAATTTATTTTATGTACATATTAATGAAATTAATCTTAGAAATAACATTCTGTAAATTAAATAATCACGTGAAATGTGCAATCAAGAACATCATCTTAGGAAATGTAGGAAACTTGTGTTTGAATATTTAAAGAAAAGTAATTTTATGATTTTGTTTTTATAGTTTAAGAGTACTGAAAATGTAAAAAGGTTAATTTTCAAGTACTGTTTGTAGGAAGTAATATGAAAATATCTCCCAACATTTCGAGTTCTCTCATTGTTTTTTCAATGACTAATTTATGTATTATATTTGTGCAGCTTATTGTTAATGGGAAAAATATTTTATTTATGGATTTTTAATATAAAAATATTCTATATGTATAAATTTTATTTTGTGTAATGATCTAACTATTTATCCATTATTGTTTTTTTTTTTTTTCCCAGAACTTGATGCAGTGCTTTCAGAAAGCAATGTCAGTTTTTTTGGAAAACAGCAATTCATTGTGAAAACAACTGGAAATAATTTCACCTGCAAGTATTGTGGAAAGGTTTTTAGCTACAAAAGTCATTTCAGAATCCACCAGTATGTTCATACTGGGGAAAAACCATTTGCATGTGATACATGTGGAAAGAAATTTAGCCAAAAGAGCAATCTGAATGTTCATCTTCGTATTCACTGCAGATATTAATCATTTTATTGGTATTATATATATAAAACTATGTAAATATTTTATTCATATGACATTTATTTTCATTATGTTTTTCGTGTAATATGTTGTTTGCTAAATATTCTTTCATGTTTAAAACACAGAATGTGTGCCTCTACCAGTTATATCACATGCAGAAATTTTGCTTTGAAAAAGTCTCTCTTTCTTTACACTAAGAATAAAACAAAGCAAGCAGTGCTGTGAAACTGCTAGAGTTATTATGCTTATTAGAATCGGGAGAGTTGCAGAGTATATTTTAACTTAGAAAGAATGAAGTCATGTACTAACTTATTAGGAAGAAATATTCAAGTTGAGTAGTGTGTTGTTAAACTGTTTTGGAAAATACATTATATATTTTACTTTTAATAATTATTAAAAGTAAATTTAAAACTTATTTAGTGATATATTTTTTATTTAAAACTTATTTAGTGATATTTTACTTTTTAATATTCTAATTTAAATTCCGTTTTTAGTGTTTTAATTTTGGTGATATGTTGGTATTGTATGCTTATTTGAAGGTGAAATATTTGTGATCAGATTCTTTCATCATTGATTATATGTTGTTTTACTCAATTTGTTCTTTGTTCTTTTCATAGTTTTAGTTTTTGTAATATTATTGCTGACTTTTTTGTTACTTTAAAAAACTGTGATTACATAGCACAGTGCTTCCCAACCAAAGTTTCAAGAAAAATTTAACCTCAAATTCCTGATTATGAGTCTACCTTCTTTGGAAGGTGAATCGTTCATTTTGTATTCTGTTGCTCTTTTCTTACCCACTTATGAAGTCATCCTCCTAGGACATCACAGGCAGTCTTCTTTTCGCCATTTCCACCCCTGCATTTTGCCTCTATGACACAGAAAATCATTATGCTGCTTCAGTTCCAAATTGGTCGATTGTTTCAAGTCATACTATTTAGTATGCCTTCAGGTGGATTTTCACTGTTGCTAAATGGTCTGTGTAAAACATTTCAGTAGAAATAACCTCATTATGTCTTTTTTCTGAATTTGTGTTTTAACAAGTGTGATTGTTTGCATAACAAAAGTCAGATTGTTATTATTTGCAGCCAAAGACTTCATTTCCTGTTTCCCAACAAGAAAGAAGTACCTTAAGTACTTATTTTGGACAATGGATATCGCATGTGTAGTTTGTATAGCTTAAACTTAGTAATTATGGACATTTTTGTCAATAGACATTTTCCTAATATGATTTTGTAAGTTTTTGTTTTTTAGATGCCCAAGTTACAATGCTTATTTTGTACCCTCTAATATAATAAAATACTTTTTAGTCGTATGTGGTTTACATTTTTACATAGCAGTGGTGCCAAGAAAACTGCATTGACATCTTTCTACCAAACCTCATTCATCCATAGAATAAGGATTTCAACTATTTTAAACATCTGCAAACTCAAATTCAGATACAAAGTTCAGTATTGATGTAGTTTGCAATCTACTGCTTTCATTTTACTTATTTATTTTTTAGATGATTCCACTCAAGTTAGTTGTTGTTTTAAGCATTTCTTTTTCCTGCCACTTTATTTATGTTTGAATATGAATATTTTATTGCATATTCAATTAGGTTATAATTATCGAACCTAAAACCACCAGAACTTTGTCAGTCCTGCAGATGGTACTAATACTCAAACAATTGAATTAATGGAATCATTTTCATTCATGTATTCTTAATTATTTGTATTTATTTTCATATTTAAAAATAGCATTTTAATGGTACCATCTAAAAAATAACTTAAAACAATAGGTACATCATCATTATCCTGACTTCTTTCATGAAACCAGACACAACAGTATCAAACAAGCTGTAGAGGTAAGTTTCAAGTCATTTTTCTTTTATTAGCTTGTGTGGAAATTGTCAAAATTATGCCTTGGAATTGATGAAATAAGGGATATTGAAAAAGGTATCAAATAATATGATTAGCAGGCACATTGAAAGCATGTTGATTAGCATAGAACAGTGATTCTCAACCACTGTGCCACAGCACTTTTGTATGCCACCAAATTTTAGAAATGTATATAGTAAAAATTGTAATGGGTTTAATCCTAGTATACAATACACATGAGAACTGGCAAAATTCCGTTTTTAAGACATTAATAAGCATGCCAGTTGTGGTATCAAAGCCGATTTTGGTGCTCTGGAGGAGAGTGCAATTTGGAACATTTTAGCGCATGTTCAGTATATAATTTAAATTGGGAAGTTCTGATTGGTACAGGTGGGAGATTAGCTTACTTATCAGACATTTTTGTTATTTTTGATAACATAACTTCAAGTATGCAAGAGCCGAAAGAAAATATATTAAACTCCAGAGGTAAACTGCTGAGATACCCAAAACAAATAACTTTATGGAATAAAGCTTAAGAAGACAATTTGAAAACGTTTGAGTCAGTTCCAAAAGACTTTAATAAAACTATTCATAAAACTGTTATTGGCCATTTGACAAGATTAGAGCAGAGAATTATTCATTATTTTCCAAATTTAGGTATAAAAAAATGTAATAGGGTTTGTAATCCATTTGTGATAATGTATGCTTCTGTACTTGAATTAACTTTGAAAGAAGATGAAGAACTAATTTTGCTTTCTAATAATCGAGGTTTAATTTTAAAATATTCAGAAGAATCAATTAATTCATTTTGGATTAACGTTAGATGTAGTTATCCCATGATGGCCAAAAAAGCTTTAAAAATATTATTACAGTTTTCTACACCTTATTTGTGTGAATTCAGATTTTCAGTATTAACCAACATAAAAGCGAGACTGTTAAATGTAGAAGACGATATGAGAGTACATTGTCATTTTTATGACCAAATATAAATGAAATTATCAAAAAACATCAAGCTCAAATTTCTCATAAAAAGTATTCTTATTATTAAGTTATAATTAATCCTCTAATAAACGTACTGCTGTTTTTGTAGTACATATTATTTTATTTTACATTTAAAATTATTATCATAAACTCTTTTACACACTGTATTATAGGTAAGTAAACAACTTTTAAACGTATCTTTTTCTTTGTGTGCCACCAAATTTTGAAATCGTTAAAAGTGTGCCACGACAGAAAGAGGTTGAGAATCGCTGGCATAGAAGGATAAAAAAAAAACTTGTAAATTTGAGAAATGTTTTGTACAGGTCAATAAATCAACAGATGTTAGCAACTATTGTAACCTAATTGCACTTGTTCGCATTTCTGATGAAAAAGAGTTGAAAGAGCATTTTTATTCTGCAAAGAATTTCAGAGACAAAGGGTAGGAAAAAAATCTTTAAAGTGATCAATGAATATTTTGATATGAAAAAAATTTCATGGGAAAATTTGAGTTTATGTATTTAATGACACAGCTGTGATACCAGAAGTATCAGAGTCTTAGGTTTCAAAGTTTGATGTCCAAATAATACATTGCTTGAATGTTACAAAGAAGCTCTCGTGCCAGATAATTTATTTATACTCATGCATGCATCAGTCATTATGGGTTAAGGAAAATAGAAGAACAATCCATATATAGCCACATTTTTTTGACTTGGAAATATTTCCAAATGGATCTAGATTTGAAGAAAGATGAAACAGCAGAAGTTCCTCATAGGGAGGTGAGGTCCAATACTTATGTTTTCTTATGTTTAACACACTCAACTTCTGATTTACTTAGGTAGTATTGGGTACAATTTTTGCAGCTTAGAATGACAGTTAATCTGAGGACATATGATTAAAAAAAGAGGGTATTGGAAAGAGAAGTAAAACATATAATAATTAAGAAAATTCTGTTAAGCAATTTACTTTATTTTCAAACAATATAGTCTGGAGAATAAGCTCATTTGATATGTAAATTAAGTCAGTATTCAAATAAAAAAGAGCATTATGTACAGTTAGATTATGTTCTATTGTGGATAAAAACAACTAAAAAAACTATGACATCATCTTCTATCTCTGTTGTTCTCCCACACATATTTCTCTTCTTATTTTCCTTGTTGTATTTTGTTTGTGGTAGTTGTTTTTTATTGTTCAACAATCAAGAAAATTACATTATTTTAGACAGGGTGTAGTTGATTGGAAATCGATTGTGTAGAAGTTGTTACAGTGATAAACTCTACTGTATTTTGAATACAACATAATACAGTCTGATAAATTTGAGAAAATTGGATGAAAAGGGAGAATCAAAGTGATAATGCCATAGCAAATAATTTTTTCGTCTTATGTATGACATTAAAAAGTAATTAATTAAAAATATTTCTTTGTCAAAAAGAATATGAGGTCAGAAAAATGGACTGCTTCTCAGTTTGCGTATTGTTAATCATTTTGAAATTACGTAATATTTCACTGGAATGAGGGTGTAGCTTCTATAAACAATATTTAGTTTTTGTTTCTGCAACTTTATGTAGAAAGTCTACTTCTTTGTTTCTTTTGAAAATATGGTATCCCAAAAGACATAATAGACAAACAAGGACATAGGACTTCAATTGTTACAGCTGATCAGCAAGTTATTATAAAATGGCTTCATAGCTTTCTTCATGTTCCTTAATGAATGATTTCTTGTGTGGAGATCTGCTCTTATTGCTTCACTGTCCAAATTTTAAAATATTGTATAGTATATTTTATTTTGGAATATTTAATGTATCACAAGAACTCTTATGAACACAAACAAAACTGTGGCATTAAAAGTAAATTAATTTTGCTTACAAAATCATAAAACGAAAACAATATCTCTGA
>KK113854.1:884302-915577 GCA_000611955.2 Stegodyphus mimosarum
TTCCTTTGTATTTTATTATATACTGCAGGTTTTCTTTTTTTAATCTGTCTGAAATTATAATAAATTTGCTGATTACTGAATATCAGTTCCTTTTCAAATGGGCCAAATAATTGCCAAATTACTATATATTTCTAAATATAAGCCAAGAGTGCATTTTTTTCTTCAAAAATATACTCAAAATTCAAAACCCATATATAAGTGGAAAGGGGAGATGTTGAAACATGTAGCCATGAGGGTGAAAATTTTGCCAAGCGGGTAAAACAAGTAGAATATTTTTCAAAGAAATTGCTGCAAAGTAAAAATGACAGATGGCGATAGTTTAACTCTGGTAACCCCAGGGTTGGCACTAGACTTTTGCCACCCAGTTGCAAATGCCACGAATCCAGAATTCTGCCGCCCAGTGTGGCCGTACCAGTTCCACATGCTCTGCGCTGGCTTTGTGGTAACCCTATGTTAATCTCACACATTTATTCTATTCATTCATTATTTTGTACATGTTACTGGGAATGTATGAAATGCAGTTAATCTAGAATGCCTAGTGTTCTAGGCAAAGTATGAAATATGAGAATTATTATATACTTTACCTAGGCATTGTATATAATATTTAGACATTCTATAGAATGACAGATGCTGTTTAGGCAAAGTATGAAAAAAGGTGTTGATAAAATTATAGTTTAAAAGACATTCATTCTTCAAAACCAGAAAAGTTATTTTGAAAAAATAATGAAAGTCTGACATTAAAAAAATTTTATTCAAAATACATAAAAAAATTAGTGAGATGATCTTGGTACACTATAATAAATTTGTGTTCTGTATCTGGCTGAGACTGGAAATCAATAAGATCTACCTGATAACAAATTAAATTCAGAAAAAAAAAAATCACACGTTTCACAAAAATGCCCTTTTTAATACCTTTGTGTTTTTTCTGGAAGGCTTACAAAGGTGGATACAGTTCAATATCATTCCGTGTAATGTTTTTGTATTTGGTTGAAATTTGCTTCAAACATTCTGTCACGTTCTCCGTGTTCTGTATCCAAATAAATTTAATGAAATACGTGAAATAACTGAGTGTCTGTGACAAAATACTGTATAGTACTGATGCCTTCTTTCACGGGATAAATGAGTTTACTTTTGTTATCAACAAACATCATAACGATTCAGTAACCAGTAATCCTGTTGTTCCTTCTTAGTAGTCCTTTTATCTATTTTACATCATTTATTTACTTTTAGTAAGTAGTTTTGGCTGTTGGAAACAAATCTGAGATTATTTCATACTTTGCCAGTTTGTCACTTGGCATTCTGTAGAATGTCTAGGCAATGTGTGAAATGTTTACTCATTTCATACATCATCAGCATTCTATAAAATGCCTAGGTATTCTATACAATGCCGGATTTCATACTTTGCCAGTAACATATACAGTCTGTGGTATATGTACTAGTCTTAGTCTCCTTTTTTTCCCTGAAAGGTGAGCTGGAAAATAATTTCTTATATTGGAAATTTCAAATGACAGATGATTGTGTTTGCTAAAAGTTCTAACAACAGTATGGCTGGTTGGCATTTCTCCTTGAAAAAAAAATGAGCTCAAGAGTGGAGAAAGCCAGATGCAAATTTCGCCAACAGACATTTTGTTTTGGTAAAGGTGCAATAAACCAGCACAAATATAAACAATTTTGAAAGTAAAACAACCAATTTTCATAAAACGAATTTCATATAAAATTAATTTCTTCATAAACTAATATAAAAAGGTCAATATTTAGTGATTTATCGCTTGTGCCTGGTTAACTGAAAAGTACCTAAGTTCTTTGCAAGATTAGTGGATCTGTGTATAAGCTGACCCCCCCCCCCAGTAATTTAGCTTTAGGAAGGGTTCCAGAAGATCTCGTCTTATAACACAGAAGTATATTGTATTTGTAATTTTGGTTTCTTGGGTAAATATTTATTTATTGTAAAATACAAATAATTCACTTTTATCTGATTTTATTATTATTATTATTATTATTATTATTATTTCAAACTGGATCATTTTTTCATGCAGTATTTATGCATTGCTGCTTCTTAATCTTGCAAGAATAATTCTGAAGATAAAAATGAAAATTTCCAGTAGATTATATTTTGCTTTTAGAATTTTGATTTGTAAGATTAATAATTAAAGAATTTAGAATTTAAATTTGTAAAATTAATAGAGATGTTTGCAATTTTATTAGTATTCTAGTTATTTTTGTGTGAATTTATTCAGAACTATATGCTTTGATTTTAATGTAAGTAACTTACTAAATAAAACTGCCTATGAAAAAAACTAAAGTTTATTTTTTTTATTGATGTAAATTTTTAAACAGTATGTTTCATAAAATTGTATAAGTTTTAATAATTTTAAATTCTATATATTCAGTAATGTATATAAATATTTATATTTTTTGAGGAAAATGAGTTTTCAGTAGACATTTGAAATATTAATAATGAAATAATTTAAAATATTTTCATTACTTTTAAAAATAATTAAGATTTCATATCAATGTTAACTATTTAAGATATGAGTAATTTAACAGGAACTTTCTTAAAAAGAAATATTTAACAATTTTCATTTCCTTTTGGGATTTAATTTTCAGAATAATAACTAGAATGAAATGCGTGGTTTTAGAATTTACGCATGAATTACTGAATTTACTGAACTTTCTTACTTAAATCTGTAAGTATTCAATATTTTACATCAGTTTAGACTTATCTCTTCTTCCTCCCTCTCCTCGCCCTCTGGAAAGGGAAGAGATGGAGTCTCTTCCTTTTCTGTTTTCCTTTTCCTTCTTTTCGTCTGTGGTCATTCTTGGCAAAAGGGAAGATATCATACAGTGCCCCTGCATGCAGAAAGGAGGGAAAGAAAGGAATCTTTCTCTTTACGTTTTCTTTCTCTAAAAAAGCCTTTCTCTCGGCTTCTTAAAAGATATTTTATGAATAATGATATTTAAAATAAAGGCATAGGAATAGTAATAAATAATAAAATTAGACTGTCAGTGACTTGTATTTTCAGTGTTATTTTGTATGTAAAATGTATTAAGTAATATGCAATTTTATTAAAACATTTTAAGTATATGGTAATCTGAAGGACAAAGTATCATAGCTATATGTAAATCCTTTATAGCAGGGGCTCCCAACCATTAAGTGCACATTCTGGAATACCTGTTAGATGGCATGCACCATTTGCTTTTTCAAAGTGAATTCGTAGTTGGATAGAGTTAATAATACATGCACATAAAAAAAAGAGATCGGTCACATTTTACTTTGTGCTGGTATCTGTGTTGGATGCAATTTATGTTTCATTATAAATGAAAATTTTTAATGAAACATGTAAACTTTCACATAGAATTTTATTGAAAACTAAAACATTTTTATTATAATCGTACAGCAGCATGCACATGTTAAATGATCAGCGAGTGCCTCAGGTGTAGGGTTGGGAACCCCTGCTCTATAGCATGGCATGTCACATGACATTGCAAAGGGGGAAATAGCTGTAAAGCTCTGTTTATATTGGAAAGTAATTGCAGTAAAGTGGAAATGAAAGTGGTGATATCAGTTAGCAGCCAAGTGTAGATGCAATAAATCTGCATTTTCTTTCATGACTAGAGTTTAGTATTTCTATGTCTAATGGTACACATGTCTGTTTAGATTTAAGATTGTGAAATGCATTAAAATTTTCTAGCACAAAAATGGAAATCATTATAAATGTGCTGTTAACTGTCAAGATACATATAGATAATTCTTTATTTTTATAAGGAATTGCTCAGCAACTTAATATTGGACTTTAATGATGCCTTGTCTGCAAGCTTATACCTAAATCCTATTCTGTGTGTTATGATAAAACTGGAGTATGACATCTGATATACTTAGGATGTATGTGCATGTTAGTTCAGAAATTAAAGATAAGGGACTTATTTTACTGAAGCATATTGTTTTTGAATTTCTCAATATTAGAACTCTTCAGAAATTAAAGATAAGGGACTTATTTTACTGAAGCATATTGTTTTTGAATTTCTCAATATTAGAACTCTGTTATTTTGATCATAATCATGTTTCTGATTGCATGCAGAGGCACAGATAACATGAAAAGATGAATTTATTTTATGTGTGTAGAACAATGCAGAAAAATCAAAGTAGTATTGCAGATTTTTTTTCGCCATATTTTCTGGAGTTATTGTATCTTTGGCATGACTTACCAATGATTTACATTCCTTCTTAAAGATTTCCTGTAATAATGAAATTTTTCAATGAAATAATGACACTGTACAGTAATGACAGACAACTGATTAAGGAAGTTTTCAGGTAAATCTGCAGCATTTAAATTACTTCCCTAATCTCCTGATTGCATCCAATTGAGAATTTATGCAATGAGTTTAAAAGTTGAGTTTTGTGCAAAATTTTTCTGGCAAGTAAGAATGCTGAAAAAAGTAATAGTCTGGAATGTTAGGGGCAATATAATCTTATATCTATCATCTCATGTAGTTAAATTTGTTGTAAAGAATAATCTAACCTACATTTCTGTACGAAGCCCATTGAATCACTGTAAGATATTTCATTACTGATCCTAGAAAGAACAGAAGATGGGTTATCAGCTTATTAAAATGTATGTGTTATATATTGTTCTTTCAGTCTACTTTTTAGACTCCGGGTATGCATGCATGTAATTCAGTTTTTGTTATTATCCTTTATAAAATTTAAACTGCAGTTCAACTGATATTTTATCGAATGCCCATGTTACAGTGAATGTAGTATGAAATATCTTGAATTTTTAAATTCATTAAATAGAAAAAAAGTGTAGAGGAGATTTAAAATTAACAAACTTCAAAATGATTCATAATGAGTTAGCAGTCAAATTCTGAGAACAGGAAAATTGAAACATGTTATGAAAAATAGCAAACCAAAAACAACCAAACAAGCCCATCTAAAAAGATACAGAAGAAACAATAACTAGCAGAATATGATAAATACTGAGGAACTGATCCTGAATATAGAAACATGGTAGCAACTTGGCATTTTAGAAAGTTCCCAAGGCCAAAAAAGGAGTCAGTTTTATAATTTCTGCAGTCTTCTTCTTCAGTTGCACTATAGCCTATCACAGACCAAGGACATCTCAACAAGCTTCCTCCAACGGATCCGATTAGTTGCTATGATCCGACAACAATTGATTTTTAGAAACCTGAGATCTGCCTCTGCACAGTCTATCCATCTTGTGCAAGGTCTTCCTCTTTTAATTTCTGCATTGCAGTGTAAAATTTCAGGTGAAATCCAGACCCAAAAATGTATACCATTTTATTTGATTTTTACATTGTAATATGGCTGCTGTAAAATGTCAGAGTTTTATTTGCATGTATTCTGTTATCAGATAATTATTGTTCTCTGGTTTTAGGTTACTTTTCATGTTGCAGTGTTCTAGGGTTTGTTTCCAAAGTTTTTTCCCCCACATGCCTCAATATTTTATGTTTAGACATCTTTTTCAGTACTTCTTCATTTTAAAGGTTTCTTTTCATGGACTCCTCTGATTCAGAATTTCAAAAGTCAGTTTAATGCGTCTGAAAGATCAAAGCATTATATTAGGATGGTTGTTACAAAAGCTTTTTGGTATTTCATTTATTATTATTCCTTTTTTTGGGGGAAAGGATAGATATAAGAGAGTATTTCTAATGCGGTTCATTAGGATATAATAATTCTTCATTTGATGTGGAAATTTTTCTGAATTTTAATTATTTTATGCTTGAAAAATTTGAAAACAAAGGGGCAACAAAAAAAGTTGCGATATACTCAGTATTTGTACAGAAAGAAGAAAAAATTGTTGGAAAATTTCCAAAACAAAATACTTGTACCTAAGCCAGAAACCAGAGTAGGTCATGAAAACTGCTTGACCTCCCCCCCCCCAAGACTTCAGGGATTCCGAAATCATGTTAAATATAATGATGATAGTAATAATATAAATTTCCCCCATCATTAAAAACAAAGGGTCGTTTGAAGCATTAATTTAGAAAGTATTCTTGTAGCACATCATTGAGAAATGCAAATAGATGGTGAGAATGAGAATAGAAAATGCAACAGCTGGTCCATCCAACAGGAATAAAAAATAAAAAAGGTGGCTAGACTACTATCATAGTAACTACTCTATGAACGAAAACAACCGGGGTTCAGATTGGGTCTGCAGAGTACCTCGGTGCTTATCATAGCTTCCATTTTCAGATGAGAGAGGACTAAAAATACCTTGATTTTAAATATATATATATATATATATATATACATACAAAAAAACATACACAGAAGGTGTTTATACATTTTGAGAATGATTTTAGTAAACAATTAAAGTAAATATTTTGGAATAAAAATTTCTGTCAACAGTTTATTGTTTGAAATGAGAAATATCGTCTACTGATTTTTAAATTTATTATTCTTTCAAAATGTCACCTGTAAATAAACTAGATTGAAGAAATGTTTTTGTGCTTTCCAAAGAGAAAATTTCTTATTCCGTAATTAAAAAATGTTGTGAGATGCATGGTATTAAGATTTCTAAGTTCAGATTAAGTAAAATTATTAATAGAAAGGGGAAATCATCAACCATTTCTTTTACATAGAAAGAAGATTCCAAACGAATACCCAAAAGAGGTATTTAATATTTCTAATGTTTCTAAACTTAAAATCCATGCTAACAAGAGAAAATATGCTGGTGCTAAATTCATTTTCAAAGTCTTTAAATACATCTGTATCAACAATAAATAAAATAGTAAACTGATCTTTATAATATGAAAAAGCTTAAAAACTGTGATGGGTGCCAGGTTTTGCTGAGGCATGTGGCTCAGTGTAGAACAATTTGTAAAACGCTGTATGGAAAGTATTAGCTGGAGAAAAATTGAAAAACAATTATGGCTATTGATGAAGCATGGGTTTACCTAAGTGACTGCAACAATAAAAGATCTATTTATTGTCAAAAACGAAGGGGAAAATATGTACAAACTTGGTTCCATCAATGCAAAGGAAGTTTCAGTGAGAGATTTATGATTTTCGCAGCATTCCTCTTAGTGGGAAAATTAAAAATAAGAATCATTATCAAGAGATAGTTTTATGTCCAATATTAACAGAATTTATTTCATTTCTTTATCCTAGTGACTTTCAATGAGTGAAATTTCTTCAAAAGAAAGCAAGAAATCATAATTCAAAAAGTACCATTGCATTCCTTGAAAAAGTGAAGATTGGTAAAGATATTACATATGTACATTTTCTATGTATTCCTGTAATGTCCCGTTACATTTCACCTGTGGGCTGTTGCATCTTTGGTCTCTTGTAAAGAGCTTTTTCTAAGCATAAAAGCCACCATGATGGATGGACTGTGGAAGAGGAATGAAAATCAATTCCCTTGGAAATGTTACAGAAAGACGTTCTGTCATGAAAATCACACTTATAATCAGAACCAGGATATCAGATCAAACATTTTTTTAAATACTATACGTTTTAAACATTTATTAAATTGCCTCAAAATCTTTCTAAAGTGTGTACTGTAGTTGTGTTATAATCATACTTTTTATTGGAAGTAAGATGGTATTATTGATTTTTTTTTCAAACTTCTTTTAAAAATTGATTTGAGTATAAAGTAGAATATTCCATTAAAGAAAAATTTATCAGCAGATATATAGGAGTTTGTAAGTTTTCATTTCCTTTGTCTTGCTTGTTGGACAGTAAGCGAGATAATTTTATAAAATGTTTTGGACAGATACTTTTATGGTACTAAATTATTTATTGCTTTTTGAAGTCTTTACTTTGGAAATATGTAAATGATATTAGCATAAAGTTTTCTGTCAGAGTGGTTTTCTTTTCAGTAATGTGTAAAACTGTTTACTAACTACATATATAATTAATTCCTTTTTGTGGAATTTTATTTACCTGAGTAATTTATGTGTTTAAATATTGTAGATAAATGAAATTCTTTTTCATTTCAATAAAGTTGCATGAAATTGAAAAAGTTCTTTTTTTTTCTTTAAAAAGAAGCTTTCTTTTTCTTTGTCACCAACCTACTTTTTAAAAATATACATTTAATTAGTGTAATATCTGAAAATTTGTCTGCAGTCTTTTCTTAATGTGCTTTGTATAATTTTGGCAGATATTTGCTTTAATGAACAGTTTTTAAACTTGCATTTATTTTTTTTTTGTTATTTAATATTAGAGTTTATATTTTTATTTATGAAATAAAAAAGCTAGAAAAAAATTACTGATATTAAAATCTTGATAGTGAGGAATATACATCTTAAGGTAACATATCTGCATCTCTAGAAAAATGTCTGAATCAATTTATCTTCTTCAGAATTCTTGTTGTATTTAATTTGATCAACAGTCGGTTGTTTAAAGGTTTTTGCTCTTCTATATAAGAGAAAAGCACATGATATTTTCTTCATTCTTATTATTCACATAATTTAATAATCTCTCTCTCTCTCTTTTTTTTTTTTTTTTTTGCTGAACTAGTCAGTGAAATCATCAGCACTCTGGTCTTATTTATATGAAGTTGTGATTAAAATATGATTGTCCATTAGTTTTCAGAATTCACATCAGGAATCTGTCCTAATTTTTCTTTCTGTTTTAGAACAAGCTGCAGGAAATAAACCAAACAGCTCTAGCTTTTTCTTTTAATTCCCTAACCTGTAAGCATAAGCTTTGGAATGAAAACTGCCGTAATAAGAAAGAATTTCAAATAAAAATTGAATACATTATCCAGTAATTTTAGTTATCAGTATACCATTCAAGATCATTTAGAAGGTGATGTAAATAAAAAGTATTTTAAGAACACTTTCTTATCTACTCTGCAAGGAGATGATTTATTGACAGGGAGAAAAATTTTACTCACACTGAATATGTTTCAGTTGAAAATAAAATAAACCTAAGTACCATAAAAATTTTATTGCATATTTTGTGCGTAGCAGACAAGCAGTTGTATTTGAAATTAGACAAAGTAACAGTCTTAGGAAAAATTTTGAATAAAGTTCTTGTCTGTTATGAGGTTGATCAGACATGTATCCCTCTCCCTCAACGGCAAGTATTTATACTCAGCTGTATGAAATTCTATTTCATAAAGGTAAAGTATCCATGTAAAAATTTGCAGAAAAAAATTGTGTTTGAGGTGACACAAATATATCAATTCATAGATAATTACTAGAAATTTTCTGCCTAAGTACTAAAATAGATTTCTGTGATGCCTATATATATATTTTTTTTCATTTGTAAACAATGGTTATTGTAAATTGTTATTTTGGCAATTTTTATGGCATTTAACTTTGAGGGAATATTTATTCTTTACATGTGTTAATGTTTCACGAATATGCTCATATACATATTAAGTTAATATATAGTAAATTGCAGAAATGTTTTGTTTTCTTATATACTTTAAATATTTAAATATTATCCTGGGAAATGGAAGGTTATGAAAAAAATAGTAGAATAAATAAATATACAAATTGAACTTAAATGTTGTTTATAACTCTTCAGAAGTATGACTAAAACTATTTACCACTCAGTGTCAAACAAATGACACCAGTTGTCAATTAAGTTTTGACCAATTTTTCTGAACGTGTGTTATCTTTTGCTCAAGCATAAATCAGAGGGAAATTGGTAAAACATTTGGATTTAGTGCTTAATTACTTGCTTTTAGGAATTTAAATGTACTTTAATATTAGATGCTGCCCATGTTCATTAATTTTCATTTTTGGTAATTTTAAATACTTTCTGAGAGGATAATTATTTCCACTGGCACATTTTTAACCGATGATTGTTGCTGAATTTACATTTAGAAATGGAAGAAAATGACTTAGAGTAAATAAGAATGTATTGGAATGTTTTATTTTCGGGTACCTTTGTTTAGAATGATTATTTTGAAGCATTTTTCAATTATATTTGTGTATTTTTAAGTGAATAATATAAAAATATAAATGCAGCATGGATTTCTTTATTTATTTCTAATATATTGTCTTTATTTATTTCTAATATAATTGTCTTAGTTATTGAAACCTGATGTCTTGGACACTTTAAAAACATTTGGGTGTTTAACTAATATAGAAGGTTTGTCTTGTGCACTTTTAAAATGCTTTATTAAAGTGTGTTGTCAGGTTAATTATTTTGTTAATAATTGTTAAGAAGTTAGTTTCATGTTTAAATTAAAAAACTTACAAAAGAAAATATGAATGTATAAGCAAGATGTCTGTATAAATGAAGCATATATGTTTACAGAAGTATTGAAAAAAGTATTTGAAATATGAGAAGCTACCAAAAAATATCTAGTTAAATTAACTAGATATATTCTCTAATTTAATTTTTCAATTTAGAATGTGTAGCTTTTCAGCAATATTTCATTATACTGGTAGTAAATTTTTGTTATGCTTTTTTATGTTAAGAATTTGGTATGTCTATCAGTGTTGTATTTGAGTAATTGAAATCCTTTTGCCATATAGTTTGCATTATAATTAGGTAACACATTATAATTTGTGTACTTTTTATCAGAAAATGCAAAAATAGCTCTAGTGTATTAAATATCAAAGCTGTAGGAGTATTTGCCAAATTCTTAGATGTTTTGTGAAACGGAAGTAACTACTAGTGTATTTAGCTCAATGCAGTATTTTTTTTATTAACTTTTTACTGTAGATTGCAGCATTTTTTTAAAAATATTTTTTTGGTAGGGGGAAGAAGGAAGAACTTAATGAAATTCTTTATCATTTTATAATACTTTTTTATTTTATTTTTGAGAAATTAACATGTATAGTTATGTAGCATGTTAAATACAGTTTAGTTTATGTTGTGTGTTCAGTTATATTAATGTGTGTTGTGTTTCACATAGCAATGTTTTAAATATGTATATATTCAGGTGCTATATTTTAATGTTAAATATTGAAATCAACTTCTGCATTGAACATTCTTAGTTTTAAAGGAAAATTTGCTTTCGTATACTGCTGTATGTAGAATAGCTGTATATAACAAATAGCTACTTTTTCGTTATCCTTTATTCACTTTTCATTATCGCTCGTTTCAGCATTTGCTAAAACTGCCATGTTTAGGTTTATTTTTCACCATACACATAACTGCAGTTAACTCAGGTATGCACATACAACACATGTTTGAGTATACATGAGTTTATGTGCTTTATATTTAACTGTCATTTCACTGAATAGTATTCATCAGCAGGGCAATATTAAGACTTAGCTGTACGCATTTAAGTTTTGGGTACTCCCATACATTCATGCAAAATTTTTTCCCTTTCCCTCTCTGTAAGTCTTGGTTTAGTCATATTATACATTTCATAGTAAAACAACAAAAATAAATTTTGTTTTATCTCCTTTCCTTAATGCTCTGAGTATGTGTTTATTTTGCTTAAGTTGCCAACCCAGCTTTGTTTGCAAGCTTTAAAAATTAAATATCTCTCATAGATTTTGTCCTACCCCCAACTCTCCATGAAATTTCTTGTTCTATGTTTCCTGTTTATAAAATCCTTCTTTTTATTATTTATTTTTTAGCCATAGAGATAGCTAAACAAATTTTTCTGCCAATTCATTGGTTAATTTCTTTTCTCTCTCTCTGTGTGTTTAAGGGGAATAATCAGAGAGTGCAAATGTTTTGGCCTACTTTATCATTTTACATCATATCGTTTATGCTCAAATGAAGTGATTAATGAAATTCTCCATATATGAAATGGATTAAGTTTCTCATTTAAATAATTACCTTTAAAAGTTAATCTTTTTCTGTTTTACATTAATTGTAAAAATTATTTGATTATTCAGCCATGTGATATTTAATGGTAATTACTGGGCATCAGAAAACAGTTTTTTTAAATATGGTAAACTGTGCTAAATGTGTTGAACTGTAGGTTGAAATAGTAGTGTAGATGTTGAACTGTAGGTAATTCATTTTTCCATTGATATTTCAGGGCATTAGATTATATGTATGATATTTTGGGCATACATTCATAAGATTTTATGAGATACGTAAAGATAAATGTATTGTTTTACTGCTAGTGAGTATTTTTGTGTTGTTTATTCCATTTTCTTTTGTTTATTTTACCTGCATGTGAAAGAATTTTACAAATCATTCAAAATATTTATTATTGAGCGTAAAGTATAAAACAGAAATTATTAGGTAGTATTTAACTAATTAGGCATATGTAAATGGTAAGTTATTAAATTTTATAAATAAATTAATAAAATAAAAATATTCTTAGGCTTTCAAAATAAGGATTTTTCTGTAGTTCACTGTTTCACTTTAATGTACCATAAAATATTCATAACGATAATTCATGGATAGTGAAATATTATCACAAAACCAATGTTTGCCAATATTATAGTATATAATTAAAATGTAAACTGCATGTCTTAACTAGAGTACTGGCATTTTAAAACTATAGTAGTTATGGAATTTCCTGTGATTGTGAAACTTTGATACTACCAAACTTGAACGAATCATTCTAGCAGAAGCTTGGAGGAACAAGTTGATTTTTATTAGTTAGGTAATCAGCAGATACAAATTACAGATGTAATATATAAAAAACTGTAATAAATATGAGCTCAAACTTTGAGATTATCTGACAAACAGATTTATTAAAACATGTACCAATCATTCTAGTGGTAAAACATCCCTGATGGCATTTAAAATAGCAACAAAAAGTTGTTGTCTTTATGAGCTTAGCACTACATAAATTTGTTTAAATAGGAATCCAACTGATATTGCATCGTGAGTGTGCGGTGATTTTTATGGGACCATTTTGCTGAAACCTAGAGTCATTTAGTGTTTTGAGCATGTGCACCAGTATATAGTCCTGTAACTTTGAAAACACACCATGTTTTGTAGAAACCGTTTCCCAAATTTTATATATATATATATATATATTTAATAATTGCAAAAAGCAGAGAAATAGCAGTTAATTTATGCTGTTCTTTGCAGAAAGTAAGCTGTTTTTGTGAGGATTAGAGTTATATGAAATGAAAGCGAAGATTTGATGCTTGTGTTCTTGCATCATTCTCGTCTATTAGTGCCAATTCATACTGCTTTGGTGAAATTTATTGTTTGCCAAAAACAGTTCACAAAAATATATCAAGTACCTTAAAACTACTTAAGTAATTAATAAATGTATACCTTAGCCCCCCTCTCCCAAAAAAAAAAGGGGAACAGTTCTATATCTCCCGTTGCAATGGACTGATTGTCAGAATTTAACTTGCGTTTTGCATGAGTCAAAAGCGTGACTTAGGATATGTATTAGAATTATGTATAGCATTGTTCTAACATAGGTATTTTGACACAAAGTTCGACTTTTTCTGAAGTAACATCAATTTTTTCCATATTTCCATTCTACAACTGAAATTATGCCAGAGTACCAAGTTTTGTAAAAATCACATGATTAGTTTTTAAAAAATTAGCTCTCAAGATTTTAGTTCCTCCATATTAATTGAATTTGGTATATATCTATTAATATCTCATTTTTTTATTAAATTTATTTGATTCTTCCTTTCACATTTTGAAATTTAGGTTCATTCCAAATAAAATTCGCCCATTTTTTACGATTTATTTTTTAACTTTGTATATTTTAGTAATTTTTATAAATTTTTCCAAAACAATTTTGAATTATAAAATGTTTATCACCATCTGAAAGTAGATTTATTTCTAAGCATACTAGCAAAAGAATTAGAGATTTTAATTCAAAATTTCCAAAGATCTAAATGAATTTACATATTGGTGTATTCTGGAATTTAACATGGAATTTAATAAAATTATTTGAAAGTATGAACAATGACCTTTTTTTCCACTCGGGTGCAATGAAAAAAAGGAAAGGAAAATAGTTCACTATAAATTAAGAAGTTCGCCAAATGAATTATTCTTGGTGCAAAGTGAAAAAGTGCGCCAAGATAAATTTTTAAATTTCTTCATAAGTTTCTCATCAAAAATTACAAAATTTAATATCTAAGCATAATTTGAGTCGTAGAATCTTAATATGGAAAAAAAAAATTATGTTATTTCACAAAAAGTCTGATTTTGTGTCAGAATACCTAAGTTAGAACAATGCTGTATATACACTCATGTCCATAAATTAAGGATAATGCAAAATCAGGCAAAGGAAGAGTTAGAAGCAAAACAAATTTGACTTATTTGTAAAGCTTATTTATTAAACAAAAGGTAAAGAGCAAAAAAACAATGCTATATGTTTGATATTATTAAACGAATTGGCATTTTTTTTTCCCTGGAGCAAATTACCAAAAAAAAACTATTTACAAAAAACTAATATTACATGGTTGGTATCATTGTTAATACATTATTTGTCTCCCAGACGATGTAATACAGTCCGTACAACGCCTAGGCATGCTGAGTATCAAATTATCGATCTGATCTTGGGGGATATTACACCACTCAAAAACAATGCTCTCTGAAGTTCCGGTAGACATGTAGGAGGAGGTTGACGGGCTGAAACTTGTCGGCCAAGCATGTCCCACACGTGCTCTACTGGATTCAAGTCCGGTGAGAATGCTGGCCAGTCCATATGGGTGATATCCTCCGATTGAAGGCATTCGCTTACGATGTTTGCATGGTGAGGACGGGCGTTGTCATCCATAAACACAAATTGTGCGCCCATGGCACAGTGAAACAAACGTACATGTTGTTCCAGGATGACATCCCGATAGATTTGGCTTGTCATGGTTCCAATTTAAACATGCAGGGCAGTTCTGGAACCCAGAATAATTCCACCCCAAACGAGCACTGCTGCACCACCGTAACGGTGTCGTTCCATGATGTTTTCTTGGTGGTAATGGGTACCTGGAGCTCTCCATATGAAAGTCCGGCAAGAATCAGACTAAACCTGGACTCGTCGGAAAACATCACACAAGCCCACTGTTGCGGTGTCCACAATGCATGCTCTCAACTCCAGGCTAACCGCAGGAGACAGTGAGTTGCAGTAAGTGGAATGCATCTGACAGGTCTACGAGCATATAGACCAATCTGCCCTAAGTGTCTGTACAGTGTCTGCCTTGAAATTGTCGTACCAGTGGCTGAAGAGAGCTGACGAGACAGGTCTGAGGCTGTGCTCCGCCTGTTTCTTTTGGCAGTAACTGCCAAATACCGGTCCTCATTCGGCATTGTAACTCTGGGGCGACCTTTGCTGTAACATCTACTCACATTACCATCATCTTGGAATCGTTGCCAAAGCCTGGAGATGACACTCTGGGCAATTCGAAGTTCGTCTGATACTTCCAGTTGGGTACGCCCACATTCCAGACGGCCGATAATTCTACCACGTAAAAAATCATCTAAATGTGTCCTTTGTGTCATAACTATTCGGTTATTGCATCGAAATGCTTATAAAGCGCCTGCGAACAATTTTACTTCTTTGCCTGTATTCCTTATATATCACTCTCTTACACTCTCGTCATTGTGACGTACCATCGGTGTCATCTGGTTACTTTCTGAAATTTGCATATGATTCTTGAAGATGTGTGTAGTGATTTTACAGGTGATATATTTATTTTAGAGTTCGATTTCCGCGTGACTCTGAATTATCCTTAATTTATGGACATGAGTGTAAATCTAATATATATCCAAAGTCACGCTTTTGAGACATAGAAAATGCAAGTTAAATTTCGACAATCAATCTAGTAGAAAGGGAGATATAGAACTCTCTCCCCCTCTTTTTTTGTACAAGGTGCACATAATTCAAATACTGGAAGGGTTATTTAGAAGTTTCAAATCAGTGCAATGAAAATGTTGAAATTTCTGTGGCAACATTACCAAAGCAGATTAAATATTAAAAAATGCAAATGCTGATAGGTTAGTTAGAATGTTTAGAGCAGGTTGATGAAAACATATGTTAAATTTTCTGTTACTACTTTATCCAAAGCAGTTCAGAGCTTACATTAGAATTGTCTGCTCAAGATCTAGAGAACATGAATTTTATTGTTCACATTTATTTAAATGGCAATTAATTACTAAGGTATTATTTTAAAAGAATTAAAATTTTATGTTAACTTATGCAGCATAGCAATGTATAAAACAACATTGATAATATTTCTAACATATAGCTTTAATAATCTGTTGCATGAAAAAAATATAAAGTTATATCTGAAATAAGTTTCTAGTTATTTGTGTTTATTTTATGTCTGGTAATGTGTAAGATTTACTTATATTTTACATAGTAAGTCAAAAAATAATATGTAATTTTTCAGTTATTCCTTTTATAATTTATTAAATATTAATTATCTATAATTGTACTTAAAATATTTTTCATATTATTACATATTCGTAATTAACATATTAGAAAAGAGTTTTAGTTTAACTACTTTATAAGCATAGCTTATAAAATCTGTTCTAATATTATATTTTGTAAGGAAATAAAGTTGCATGAACTAATATTTAAGTTCTTTATTTTTTTATAAATGTAATTCTGCCTCTGAATTATTATTATCATTTTTTTTTAAGGTGTAGCAAAGACAATTAGATCAGATACAAGTTTAAACCAAGAATCTTGTGAACCTTCTTCAGGACATGAAATAGGAAATAACTCTAATTTTTCTCTTGATGTTCTGCAGCACCCATCCAACATTCAAGCAGTACCAGAATTAAGTGTAATTTTTTCACCAGAGACTCGCTTAAATTCTTCATCAAAAACGTGTAGGTACTGTGGTAAAGACTTTTTGTTTCAAAGCCGTTTAAAAAGACATCTATATGTGCATACTGGAGAACGGCCATTTGTTTGTCAGTTTTGTGGAAAAAAATTCAATCAGAAAGCTTCACTTGGCCAACATCTGCTTATTCATAGTACAGTTAAACCTTTTGTATGTAGAGTATGTGGGAGACAATTTATAAAGAAAAGTACTTTTATTGCTCATACTCGTGTTCATAAAGTATAATAAGTTGATGCATGATTTGAAATTTTATTTATTTTTCAAGATTTTACATCATTATTAGAATGTTTTTGTTGAAATAAACAAATGTTTGATTGAAAGTTTCCTGTTTTCTTTAAAATGATTTTAAAGTTAAATTACTTGTATATTGAATAAAAAAATTAAATTTTTTTTATGTATGCTAAAATGCAGATTATTTAAAGAGCAAGTATGTGTACTACTGCATTGAACTAATTGTGAATATATGTAATTTGCATCTAATAATGTTAATTCTGCAATAATTCTGTATTTTATTAATATAAATATTTTTATATAATTAATCTTCAAACATGTCAGCCTTTTTCCATCAATTATAGGCATAAATTTGAAGTGAGGTATCACAAATACAAAAACACATCTTTCTAAAGTTGTGCAAGAAGAATGTTCCAGAGAAAAATATCAAGTAATTCAAAATAATTTGGAGTATGAAAGCAATCATGGATGTGAACTTTGGCAGCACCAATTTAATTTGTCAACCAGATGCAGGTGTTTTTATGTGTACTATATCCAGTAAAAAATTTTTATCTGAAATTTCACTTAAGCACCACATGTATATTCACATTGGGAAGAAACCTTTTAATTGTGACATATGCAATAAGAGTTTCAGACAGAAGGTCTATTTAAAAGTTCATTTTCATTTGCATACTGGCGAAAAGCCGTATCATTGTGCCAAATGGAAAAGGAATTTTTGTTCAAAACAAGTATTGCTAATTCATCTGCATGTAAAAGTAAGAGTGAATTAAATTCTTCTTTAGTAAATCATTGTGGTAAGTATAATTCAAAAGAATAATATTTGATGATATGAAATTTAAGGAACTTTATATATATTACATAAAATATTGAAAAATCAAATATTTTCTGATGTTTTAGAATTGTGAAGATGAAGGATTTATTATTAGTCTCCATTTGGTGTTAAAGTTTTGAAATGTAATAAAAGTAAAGAATGTAATAAAAAAGCTGAAAAATTGAAATACTTTCTGTATTCTAATATATCAAATATACATATATATATATATTTTAATCTATATACACTGCTGGACACCATAAATGCAACACCCTGAAGGAAGCATGCAAATGACATGAAATTTACAACATGCATTAGCGGAGGTGAGATATGCAAATGATTAGAATTTCAGCACAGACGCACATCACGTGGGCCTGTGCTGCCACTTCAAAGTGCTATTTAAGGCTTGGAATTTTCGATGATTTCAAGTTCAGCAATTGTGTTTTTCTTGTGTTTTTTTTTCAAAAAAAACGATCAATTATACTTCGTAGTAAACAACGATCATTGTTTGATCAAGAATCCGAGTTCAACAGAGGAAGGATAGTGGGCTATCGAGAGCGTGGATTATATTTCAGGGAAATCGGTAGTCGTGTTGGACGAAACCAAACAACTGTAATGCGGATATGTGACCGTTGGATGTAGGAGGGTACGACGAACCGACGTGTTCGATCGCATCCACCTCAGTGCACCACTTCCCGTGATGACAGGAACATTGTGTGCATGGCAGTGGCGGATCGCTCAGTCACATCACGAACCATAGCACAGCACATTCAGTCTCTAACGCATCATCCAGTGTCTGCACGTACCATTCGACGCCGTTTACAGCAGAGTGGTCTGTCCGCAAGACGTCCATTGCTTCGTCTACCCTTGATGCAGAACCACAGACGTCTCTGCATCCAATGGTGTGATGAAAAAAGGATGTGGATGGCAGAATGGAATGAAATTGTCTTTACTGACGAGTCACGCTTCTGTCTGCAACACCCCGATGGTCGGATTCGAGTCTGGAGACACCGTGGAGAGAGGATGCTGAACAGCTGTGTCATGCACCGTCACACTGGTCCTGCACAGAGTATTATGGTATG
Organism: Stegodyphus mimosarum; assembly: GCA_000611955.2. NCBI lineage: Eukaryota > Metazoa > Arthropoda > Arachnida > Araneae > Eresidae > Stegodyphus > Stegodyphus mimosarum. The sequence continues at coordinate 903,086 of KK113854.1, forward strand.
GGGTGGTATTGGATATCACTCTCGCACTCCTCTAGTACGCATTGCCGGTACTTTAAACAGCCAGCGCTACATCTCCGAGGTGTTGGAGCCAGTTGTCCTTCCTTACCTTCAGGGCTTGCCCACAGCCATATTTCAACAGGATAATGCACGACCACATGTGGCATGCATTGTCCAAGAGTTCTTCAATCGCCAGATTGAATTGCTTCCCTGGCCAGCTCGCTGTCCGAATCTTTCACCGATAGAAAACATGTGGTAATGGTTGCTGAACGATTGACCCAGATTACATCCCAAGCTGCCACACCAGGTCAACTTTGGCAATGTGTGGAAGCTGCTTGGTCTGCTGTACCCCAAGAAAACATCCAAAGTCTCTTTGAATCAATGCTGAGGCATGTGGCAGCGGTGATCTCCAACAATGGCGGCTACTCTGGCTACTGATTCTAGAAGGAACCGCAGTTCGCAGAAGTCTATAAATTTAATCATTTGATACTTGGTCAACATGTTATCTACTAAATAAATTTTGTTGGGATATCTCTTGTCTTTTTTTGGTGTTGCAGTTTGGGTGGCCAACAGTGTATGCTGTACTTTTGTTATTTTGATCATCAATATTATTACCCTTTTATATGTTTATAAATTTTTATGTGTGTTTTTTTCTTATATTTTCATTTTGGTACATAGTTTAATAATTTTAATTATAAAAATTGTTGTATTTGTTTTATATGTATATATTCTGATCTTGCTTATTATTTATTTTTAATTGACAATTTAGTGATTACAAGGCAGGGTAGCTATTTCAAGTTAAAAACTGGTGAGCACATACAATCAATATAGGTATAGATCATTAAAAAAATCAAAATATCCTATATATAACTTGATTTATTGTATAATAAATTTTGCTGATTTCTAAGTGGGCTTGCAGAGAATTATGAATACATGGATGATGCACAACTTCGACTGATAGTCTGATTTTTTCTATAAAATTAAGAATGTTTCATAGAAGAGTTTGATATGAGTAATGAAAGTAATAATTAATCAGGTAGTGTTTTTGAAGCTGCTTTTTAAAATGTGTTTATGTATACATATACACATGGGAAGATAAAAAAAAAATGAATGTGTTTGAAATGTGCCGTGTTATTTGCATAATTAATGGTTTAGCAGTTGATCATCAACAAATTTGTTTTGGATAAACTATTTTTGTAAAGGGAAAAAAGTTTTGAAAAGTAGGAATTCAGTTTTGATCAGTGTATTATTTTATTCTGTGTATTTTTAATTTCATTCAGAAAATAGGAATATTTATAGCTGTAGAGAAACACTGTTATTATGTTTTTAAAGTGCTGTTTATTATTTAAATATGTTGGACATGTATAATTTGATTGTCCATTTAGCATGCAAGTTTTATTTATTTTAGAATAAAGTTTTTTGTTAGAACTGTATCGAATCTTATTTTTCTCAATATGTCACTCTGAAAGTGCAAAATTTATGCACTGCAAATCCTTTATTTGAATTACTTTTATTCTGATCTGTTGGCCCTGTGTAAGAAATATACTTTTCTCTATGAAAAAATAAAATGTGTATATACATTTTGTATTATATATTCTTATAATAATATGGAAATCTTATGTGTATGCTTATATTTTTATGTTTCTGCAAATGTGTGATTAATATTTAGCATGTTCTTTTATTAGTTTCTGAATTTATGTTTATTGCACATTTGTTGTGTCTGTCTGCACAGTGGTCTCCAATATTCTGTTATGGATGCACCAAAATGATTAATCTCTTATAAAAAAGTTTGAATTTTCATTGACGTGTGTTAATTCTATGTATGCCTTGTATGCTTTCAACTATGGGTCTGTCTTTTGTGGGAAAATTGCATATATTTTGTTTTCATAATGTTATGCTCATAAAAAATAATGCATATAAAGGGTGAAGAGAAAATTCTGTTCATTTCCAAAAACTGGTGAACAGAACCAGCTTGAGCGATAAATATAATATCTAGTTGTAGTAAAAACAAAATGAGACCTCTTGCAACACTTTCTATTGCCAAAATTCAGAACTTAGTAAACTAAAGAGCTGTCTCAAAAACTGTAAGAGATACAAGAAGAAAGTCGTTTATAAAGTTGAAGTATCATCGATTTAATATGAAAATATATGCTATCAGGGCAAAATAAGTAGTTGGTTCTATAACTTAAAAATGACTGAAACTAATGTGTATCATTTTGTTGTAGCATTTGAAGAGTAATGCAGACATGAGTACAAAATTATTATTTAATCAATAAAGAATACATATTATATCAATTTAGGTTTCAGATGGGCTCACATTGCTTACAAGTTAGCATTAAATAGGCTACCATTGGGTATAGAGTACATATTTATTTGAGAAAGTATCTTTACATGCGTATTCATCAGCATGGAAGATGTATTACTGTATGCATTGGTGATGTGACAATATACATATCTAGATCAGTAGATGATGTCATCTGTACTTGAACTTTGATATATTCTCAAAAGCAAAAACTGACTGCGTTAATAACTAGTGATTGTGGAAGTCATAAAACAGCACCACGGTAACTGTTGATTTGCTCTGCAAATGTATCTGCTGGAAAGTGCAACAGTGGCTGTGCTTGGGATTTCTGATTTTTAGCCATCGACACATTTAGCTAATACATATAGGTACATGTACTATGTTATAGTAAACCTTTTCCATTACACAATGAGAATGTTTATTGACAAATGTGAATTTTTGTCTTTATTTAATGCTATAATAATTTTAAAGTCAGACAGAAAAGTAACCTTAGTTTGACTAAGATTTTGAAATCAATTTCAAAAGTGATCAGACAGGCTCCTCTATCTCAGAAGGGAAAAGAAAATTTCAGCTCTGAGAGGAGCAAAACGATTTTATATGGAAGACAGTATGTGGAGCAAAGCGAAAATGAATAAAGCAGGATGTGTGGAGGAAAATTGTTCTAAGGAAACAAGATAAAGCTGAGATATTAGAATTATAGAAGGATTGAAAAGTTTATGTTTTTAACTAAAGAAAAAAAATGCTATTAATGGAAAAGGGTTCAAAGAAATCCAATTTACTAATTTAAAAAGCTTTACAAATAATTTTTGCAGATCCAAAGGCAAAGTTAGGATGTAGTATGCAATTGTGATCAGCTATAAAAAATTTGTTTATTTCTCTTCAAATGTATCTCCTATTTCCTGACAATAAATTTCAATGTTCTTTCAGTTGGCCAATGTATGTCAAACAATACTGACATGATGTGCTAAAATTCCATCAGAATTAAAATCAGAGATGGGATCTTTAAGAATTAAACAAAAAAGTGTTATTGATAAATGAGTAAATGACTTCATTGTTGAACTTAAAAAAATGAGCAATTTTGTAATTGGTAGAAAGGTTAAATAGCATTATGGCAATGCTGCTACAGTCATTTCTAATTACAAAATATGTTTTATAATGGCAAGAGGTACTTCTTAGTTGCTTATTAAGTATTGATATGGGCTAAACTTTTTTTTGTAATTAATGAAGCTTTTTTTTAATATAAATTTTCATTAAAATGTGTTTAAAAAATGTAATATTTCTTATTGCATGCTAAAGATTTATATATGCAAGTTAAGAATAAAAATAAATCTAATATTTATCAAAATTGAACATTTGGAACAAACATCTAAAATCATGTAAATACTTAATTTTAAGATTTTTACTAAAATATTGTCTAAATATAAACGTTGTCAGCTAAATGTACTGTTCGGTAATAAATGTCCTTTTGGCAGTAACAGTTCTTTTGTATTGTGACATGGTGAGGAGTTCACTATGGTGTGAGAAGAAGCAGACTAGAAATTGCATTTACTAATCTGCTGAAATAACGATAATTTACTATACTTTACTTTATTTCTATGAGTTGTCAAACTACGCTGGTTATCATAAGTTAAGGAAAAATCACAAAAATAGCGATAACTCCCTCAAAGATAAGCCAAACTGTGTAAAATTTGAATATGTTGTCAAGTAAGCGTAGCTGAGTAAAACTGCAATATGCAAATTAGTGGCACTACACTCGGAATACGTCATTTGCAAGGGTACAAAAGTCCATGTTTGAGAGCAAGCTTACATATTTCACTGTGATAGTGACATCAGAAATCTGAGATAGCCAATTCGTAACAGTGACCTCCAGGCATTATTTGCCTGCAGAACTACGATGGAGAGCCATTGGGAGACTAGAGGCAGGACAAAGTCAAACAGAAGTGACCAGATGGCTAAATGTAAGTCCTTCTGTGGTAGACAATTTCAAACCACAGATTCGGAATCTGTGTACATCTAGGTGATTCAGCCAAGGATGGCCAATTGCTATGATGAGTGTCAATGACCAATATTTGACATTACGTGCATGCAGGAATAGAACAGCTACTCCGACTTTTCTTAGATCTTCCCTTGTTGCAGCCACCGGAAGGTTGGTGTCAATGTCAACTGTGTGTAGAAGGCTTCACGAAGGTGGTCTGTATGTGAGGCGACCAGTCATTTGCGTGCTGCTCACGTCACACCATAGGAGGGACCATTTGCAGTGAGCGTGGCAACATGTCCACTGGTTGCCTGATCAGTGGAGGGCTGTTCTCTTTATGGATGAGTCCAGGTTTAGTCTAGAAAGCGATAGTAGACGTTATTTGATATGGAGAGAACCTGGAACCCGTTAGCATCCTTCAAACATGCGTGAAAGTGATGCATATGGAAGGGGCAATGTTTGTGTTTCTGGTGGCATCCCTTTGGGTGGACGCACAGACCTCCATGTCTTTCCAAGGGGAACCATGAATGCTGAGGTTTATAAAGATGGCATCCTTGATGCTTATGTGCGCCCACATGCCGGGGCAGTAGGTGATGCTTTCCTATTACAGGACAACAACGCAAGATCACACAGGGCTCATATCATGGATGATAATCTTCAACAGAAAACAATTATATGCATGGAATGGCCAGCTCGATCCCTGGACTTGAATCCTATTGAGCACGTTTGGAATGCTTTAGGGAGATATCTAGCTGCTCTCAGTCTGCTCTCTCAGACCATTGCCATGCTTGCAACTGCTTTGCAAGAGCAATGGCTCTTGCTTCCTATGGAACTCATAGACTGCATAATTGAAAGCATCGCACATCGCTGTATGTGCTGTATTGTTTCTATAGGCAATCGTATTCCATATTGAAGGTACTTTTCCTATAGCAAACTGACACCTTTGATTTGTTCATTTTATACATGTGCTAATTTCTCTGCTATCATAATTGCTTGGTAATTTCTTTTTTTTGTTTGTTTTTTTTTTTTTTTTTTGTTATTTGATACCCTACTATATGTTGTATATTGTGGGTAAGTTTCATAAAATTCTACATGTAACATTTTCAGTAATCGTCTTTTTTGTGAGTTTTCCTTAATTTATTATAACCAGTGTATTTTAATGATAATTTCTGCTCTTGGATGGGATGTGCTGAAAATCTAATGAATCTTACATTTGCATATCCTTTTTGCACACTCTCCTTTTTAACCTATTATTTGAGATAGTCAGGCAATTGCATTTGCAAAATACTTTAAAAACTGTAATTTTAATTTTGCAAAATTCCATATTTTGAATGAACAATATGTCGCACATTGGTTTTGGATATTTTAGGCTGTATAGGCAACAATTTATTCAATTCATGTGCACTATATATCTTTTTATACATAATCAATGATGCTGTACAATTTTATGATTGACTTCTTCTTTTGCAGATCTTTATTTTCCATATAAGATCACTAAATTTTTAATTATGCTGATAGAAGTGCCTAATTACCCTCATTTTGTAGAGTGTGTTCTTTTTAGCTACACATCACATTCATAGTATAGTTGACTCTGTTCACCAGTTGTTTGGAAATATATGAATTTCCCTGTTCATCTTGTATATGTGTTTTACTTATTGCATATTTGTATTTAATGTAAAATTCTTTTTTGTAATCTGATTTCAAAATTTTCTTTTAGGCTTTGCTTCATGTGTTTCTCAACATAGTTTTCCATGTGCAAAGAATGCTTATGTTTTCTCTCAAGATTCATCCATTTATAAATCTGGACCGTTTATGTGTCAAATATGCAACAAAGCATTTCGAAGTAGAACATCTTTGGCATATCATTGTAATATTCATACAGGGGAAAGGCCTTATGAGTGTGATGTCTGTGGAAAGCGATTTAAGCAAAAAGGTGCATTAGGACAGCATAAATCTGTTCATAGTGCTGAAAAGCCCTACAAATGTAATCATTGTGGAAAGAGCTTTAATCGAAAATACAGTGCATTTGCTCATTCTATGACACATTATAACTAAAAAAGATATAGTTTTATTTCTTAATTATGTGAGTTACTTTGTAGTTGTTTAACATTTCCTTTATATGTTTTGTAATAAGAAACTTTTGAAGGCATTCTGTGAAGTAGTGTGTCCCATATACAATATAAATAATATTTTATGGAAGTCCATCAAATTTTTATAACTAATTTGTGCATTTTAAATATCAATGAATATTAAGTGCGTACTTGCAAAAACTGCCTTTTAAACTTCGTTTTGCATCTTTGCTCAAGTAGAGGTTGTAGAGACATTAGGTACTTTGGAAGCAAGAGATGTGAGAAATGCGCAATGCCCTCGCCGGGAATCAAACCATGGACCAAGTGTGCTTGACCATTACACGATGAATTCATGCTAAGAAGGCAGGAGAAATACCTTATATACTCTCCCTTTTAAAGAGTGGCTGGGGATTAGAAGATCCATTTGCCAAATCCTGGTGGTGGAGAATCATCCATCTTTTCAGTTTGGGTGCCACTGTAGAGACATTAGGTATTTTGGAAGCAAGAGATGTGAGAAATGAGCAATGCCCTCACTGGGAATCGAACCATAGACCTCTCGAATGCGCGCCGAGTGTGCTTGGCCATTACACCATGAAGATATGCTAAGAAGGTGGCAGAAATACCTTTTAAAGTATAACTTAAATAGTTGCCAATTCTCCTGCTTTTCCATCCCCTTTCCCTGTCTCCAAGTAAATCACTAAATCTAACAGTTTTTAAAAATTTAACCTTTTTTTAAAGAAAATGTCTTTCTGCAATAAATGAAATTTATTGAATCAATGAAGATTCAATTGTGCAAATTCCTTTTTCCACCTCGAATGATTTTCAGCATAATTTTTCTCATTAAGTTTTATTTGATCTGAATTGTTTCAATCTACTGCTGACATTTATAGAATTTTGTAAAGATTCAGCCAAACTTTAATTAGTTAATATTTGTATTTAATTTTGTTTGACACCAATAAATGGTACATTAAATTTATTAACACTGTAGAATATATATTAACTGTGAAGTTTATTTTCATAACATATAGAAGTACTTTGATAAATAAAATGTCTTATCTCCTCTTTAGGATTTTTTTAGTAAAATATAAGAAAATTATTGAATGGCATTAGCCAAAGAACATAAAGTTTAAATTATCTAATTAAATATTAACATATTTTAAATCAGAATAACTTAATAAAAAATTCTGTAAACTGAATTTAAGGTAATTTGGAGTTCTTTTGAAATGGTGTTGTTGCACAATATGAATACATTCCCAAACCTCGCAGTTTTTTCAAGAGAACTTCCTGATTTTTCATATTTCAAAGGTGGCAACAAAGCTTGAAAGACTGATAAAAGATCTGGTTTTAACATTTGAATACTATTCAATAAGCCATTATGATTAAAAAATACACATAATTGTTGAAACAATGATTTCATAATCTAATGGAAAGTGAGCCAAGAATCACAGATATTGTTTGTAAGACTGTTGTGTGATTTATTTATCCATGGTGTTTTTTATTAGCAATCGAATCTTGAATTGTGTTGCTGAGATTAAAAAAGAGGATATGTTTAGAGTTGTATTTTTTCAGATGCAAAATAATGCTAGTGGATAGAAATAATAATTTGTCCGTGGACTTTCAAGATCTAATTAACTGGAAATTTTATTCTAAATTTGTATTCAGTTTTTAGAACTGATTGGCTACCGCTGAATCAGTTTTTAAAAACATGATAAATGTAATGTCTAATAAAATTTTGAATGTCGCTTTTTACTTCTTTGTATGAAGTTAAAGGAAGTATTGTAATTGCAAAAAATTTGGGATATCATATTTCAGCGAAAATATTCATTTTGACCATCTCAAATCCATTTAAATGATGTTTTTGTTTGACACCTGTATGTATGGACAGAAAGAGGACTCTTTTTAACCCAAGCAGATTGTAAAATGCATTTAAAATGGATTCAAAAGAGATATTTCTTTATGACATCTGTACGTATGTGGGTATTTCTCATAACTCAAAAACGAGTAGCCGCAGAACTTTTTTTGTATTTTGTATATGGGACTGCTATAACATCTAGTTGTGCATTTCTCTTTTAGGTTGCTATCAGCTGCACCCGAAAGCTTATAAATATATATACAGTTAGTACCTCCCAGTAAGGCTACCCATTGAACCAGACATTTTGTCCCTAAGGTATCCCCTATTAGGAGGTAAATATGTGTCTAATTCAGAGACTGGGACCAACAGAATTGTCTCTTAAATATAGGTGTCCCTTACAGGGGATACTACTGTATATATGTCCATTTTGTACCCGACTCAGTGAGCTCAGTTCTTTTATTCTTATATGTTGGTAAATTGTGCATTTTTTGCTTTAAAAGTGATTGAATTATGTTGTTCTTATGTTCCAGTTAAGGTTTTTATGTTTTTATTTAATCTGCGTGCAATAGTTGTAGAATTATCAACAATTTAAAAGTTGCTGAGAAGTGCTATTAAGCCCAAGGAAGCCACTATTTGTTTACTTTGAAACTCTTAGTAGAATAGGGAATTAAGTCCGTTTCTGCACCAGCTTCAGTGTCTTTTTACCGAGTGGGACCAAAAGTAAACTTTCAGTTTTTACTCACTGAGAATTTTGTCTATCTACCCACTGGCCGAATTGCTTGTTTTTGAATAGAAACTCTTAATTTTAATTGTAATTTGTTTATAATTTTTAAACTGTGTTTGGCATTTTATGTTTTCCTGTATTTTACAATTTTTAATGAGGATGTTTTAGGTTTTTATGTATTTTTGCCTTGCCATGAAGTGAGAACTGAGTTGATTGAATGAGAAATATATCTCTAATGAAATTCGAGGAAGTAAGTTCATCAAATCAGATTTTTTATCTACAGGATCCTATCAGATTAGATTTTTTTTTTCAAATTTCTAAGATTTACAATAAGTTGAGAAGTTCTCTTAGTTTAGGTTCCTTATGATCACTGTTAGTTATTGCCAGTGTATAGTCCATTGAATTGAATTTACATGTCTTATTTAACTTCTTTTCCTATGCAAATTCAGTATTTTCAAGTGAAGGCATATTTAATTTAGACACTGTACATGTGAATTATCTTTTGAAAATTTAATGTATACGTAAATGTACAACATATAGCTGTTATTTAATTCAGTTCGTACTGAAATCAACTTCTCGTAATTAAGCCATAATGCTGAATGGATATCACAGCAGCTGGAAGTTTAGTTTTATAAAATATTAAATAAATAATTTCATCTTTTAGACTAAATATATTGTCGACTTTAAGTTTTTATATATACCTGAAATTCTTCTTTCTGGTGAGAAGTTCTTTCTCTTGGTTTGATATATACAAGAGGTTTCAAAACCAATGGAACAAGTTATAAGGAATGCTAAACCACCCTAAAATAAATACTTTTTGAAAGCCAATGGAACAAATTTTAAGTGATGCTAAACCACCCTAAAATAAATACTTTTTAAAAGCCAATGGAACAAATTTTAAGGGATGCTAAACCACCCTAAAATAAATACTTTTTGAAAGCCAGTGGAACAAATTTTTAAGACCATTGTAAAACAAAAACTTTTCAGTGTAGAATGCATGGTATGAACTAAATGAGTAGACAGATGGAGTTCACTTTCTTTTGCTCTGCATATGTTGCAGAAACAAAGCTGTCTAATGCAGAGATTCCCAATAGGGTCAGTATTGTACTGAGTGTTGATTGATATAAAGCTATATCCTGTAATAAAGAAGTCATATAAATAAATATAAGGGGGAAAATATACTAAAATTTTTTAAGTTTATTTCTTAAATGTATAAATTTTAAATTAAGCAGTTTTAAGCCAAATATTCAAAAAATTACCAGTACATCAAATGCTACCATCATATTAATTAAAAACTAAATTTTGTGCAATTAAAGTCTGTGATTTTGTTTCTGAAAACTTTTTACATAAACAAGTTCTAAAATTTAAAAAAATAATAATAATATGAGTAATAACAAAAGAAAAATCCATGGGGCACCCCCCCCACTTTGAAAATCAATGCTTTAACCATTTGATATGCGTGATATTATTTTTTATAATTTTTTTTAACTAAAAAACTCTAGAAATCAAATAAATGATCCTAGAAACAAATAATATATGAATTAAAAAAAATCCGCTCTTGCCCATTGATCTGTGGGTGGTGGTCACAATGTGAAACCTCTGCGCATTAAGAAATTGAAACTTACTGAGGTAGTAGGAAAAAAAATTACCTTTCCTGTGTGAATTCCAATAAATTAAGAAATCTGCAAATTAAAAAAAAATGTATTTGATAATTGCATTATATGTAAATTTTTTGTTATTTTACAAAATAAAAAATATCAGAAAAAAAATGAAAAAATAAACATTTATGTGATTTTTCTAGCAGTGAAAAACATAAGAACGTACATAATAAGGATGTTTGGATAAATGTATGGGAAAAAGCTCAGTAAAGTAAGAATTAAAAAAAAAAAAGAGCTTTTTATGAACCTGTTCAAAGCATGTTTTGCCTTTTTGGCACATGCATAGACAAACATTGCACATTTTGCACATATATCTTGTTCTATGAGGTTTTTCCTTGCTACAAAATGTACACAACCGGGATTTGTATTTTCTGGCATATGTTCAGCATTCTTTCGTTGCTTTTCATCTGGCACATGAAGTTTGTGGTTTTTTTTATGTTAATGGGGGGAAGGGCTTGATGTTTTTGGCTCGGATCCTTCATTTTCTATTCGTATTTATTTTACTCGTACTTCATCCCAAAATATTTTAAATTTAAATAAAGCTTTTATGCAATGTCTATTTTTAATTATAGCAAAATATATTTACATTATATTTAAACCACGCAAAGTAATTCATAAAACCACAATACTAGCATAGGAAGCAAGCGTATTGAGCTCAGAGAAAAGTCTCTGGAAAATGAAAGACATTTTCACTGGGCAGATGCATGTATTGTTTAGTAATAAAATAACTGTGGTTTCCGAGACCCTTATCTATATACAAGTAAAAATAAACACTCCTATTTGAAAGCAGCAAACACCATTGTGAAGAGCAGTGGTTTCAGGATGCGACCACTGAGCCTCTAGAGCATTGTGCTCATTGTCATACAAATGCTCTAATGGCACTGTGGTCATGCCCAGAAACCAGAAAGAAAATGCCATAAATATACACAGGTTGTTTATATATGCAGTTTTATTATTGCTATATTTTTATTGTTTATGATAGAAATGATGTGCGATGAATAACTTTTGAAATTTAAAGTTTTTATATTAATGAAAGGAAGTTATTTTGTCTCACTGAAAGCAAATTTTAAAAGACATCCGATTTGAGGTACTAAGACCTAACAAATGTATAGTTCTGCAGTCATTTTGTGTTATTTAGAGGTAAAAGATAAGTAATCAATCGGCTTTCACTCAAAAATTTCGGAAAGAAGATGGAAAAAATTTCAAATATTGGTGCTTTCACGATATGACCATGGTCAAGGGGTTAAAGAGTGAAGTTTTAGTGTGGCAGAGTAAAAACTTCCATAAATCTTAAAAAAGAAAAACTCTGTCAAAAAAAAAAAGTTCTGTTTTTTGATTTCATGGTAATTTGATCTCAATGATATTGTATATGTTCTGTTATAAATATTGCTTTGGAACACCATTTGTCACTTAGTTTTTTTTTATTTCTAATGATGTTTTTTTTTTGCTTTAAGTACTGTTTTAATTTACATAACTTACCAGATTGCTTAAAAATACGGGTAAATTCTTACAATATTTTTTTTGATGTTGTTGTAATTCTTGTTATTTACCTTCCCTGTGTTTTTTAATTGTCTTTACATTAATTTTTCCCATCGTTCGAGTGTAATCATGGTTAATTGACAGATATATATTATAAGTGATATGCTGAGAAAGTTGACAAATTTTCTATTTGTTGTTGAGAGAAAAAAACTAGAAAATCTAGTAGAAAAAACTGCGCATAGTGCTGCAAAATTTATACCATCTAATATCGGTAATGAAATATATTGGAGATTGTAAGGATTGTAAGAACCATGATCCTCTACCTATTTCCATTTTTATGAATTTGCAAATTTTATAATATACATTTGGAACAGAAAAAGTAAAAAAATTGAAAATACAAAAACAGTGTAAACCAAAGTTAATCTTTTTTTTTTTT